>CALNXK010000023.1:1367500-1412500 GCA_942486035.1 Porites lobata | reverse complement strand
TTTGAATCACACGAGGAGCGTGGAGTAAAAATGGCGAACGAAACTCTCCAAGTGAAAAGGCGAAACCCAGCTATTTTTCAGTTAAGAGCAGGAGGCGAGTTTTACATGATCGGTAGTGAAGTTGGCCATCAAATGGGCCTGATGAAAGGAGCTTTGTACAAGAAATTCCCTTCGCTCTGGCGCCGTCCACCGACTATTGAAGAACGAAGAATTTTGTTGTCGTTGAATGTGGGTTACAACAGCATGTCCAACTCAAACATAATGCTTGTGAAGGAAGGAGAAATTGAGAAAATTTTTAAAGGTTTTGGGGAGAAGTTCATGGAAAAGCTTCCCTGCTCTCCCGTGACTGCCGGTGATCGGGGGTTGAAGGATTTTTCTCCGCGCTGTAGGCGACCAAACTTCACAGGACCAGTTCATTTTCCTGCAAACTGCTCAAGGGATATTCTCAACTCATCCGTTCAGCATCTTAATGCGGTTTCTTATCAGACGAAGGCATGCACTAAATTTTGCAGCAAGTTTAGTTGGAGGGCTCGAGAAGAACTGAGGAAAAAGATCCTTCCAAGCTTGAGGTAAAATAATCTTTCATCCTAAAGCTTTGTATTTTTTTTGCGGACAAACTTTCAACAAAATTTGAATATAAAATCTTGTAAGAGGGTAATCTTATTTAACTTCCACTGTAAATTGTGAAAGTTAAAAACTACCCATCGTTTTACTCTTTTGTGTAGGAAAACAATGCCAAGAATTATTTTTTTAGCCATGAAACAAGCTATAAGCTTGTGTATAAACTGTTAAGCTTAAATGTTTGTGCGATAAATCGCAAGATTTCCACGAATCACATGTAGGCAGTTTCTTCACCGTTACTGCAATTTCCTCCAAATGGCTCATAACTCGTTTCATTTTATCTCATCACTAGTTGTTCAAGATGCACTGAATAAATGTTGAATTTAAAGCTAAGTTACTAACACCGACATGATACGTTTGATGCATAAAACCCAAAATAGACTGACCCGCGTGTCTGCGGAAGCCATTGGCAAACTGACCAAGTTTGTCGGTTTCACCATATTGAACCCATTTGTCAACAGTTCACTTTGAACAAACTATTTTACCAAGGCTTTCTCACTCTGAAAAGTTGATCGCTTTCAGTGAAAAGTAAAAAAATCAATGTTTAATACCCCATTTGCTCCCGTGAATTTCACTATGGGGATTTTCTTCTCCTTTTTACTATAAACTTGAGATTAATTCAGTGAACAGAAAAACGAAAACGACTCAATTTCTCTCCAGAGAATTTTACTATTACCCGCTACATTTACATCACCTATGAACAACAGTCACTTTAAACCTGTTTTAGCTCTGGTTTGTAGGTTTTTTTAAATTTAATTCTGACGGTTTTGGCCAACTTTACTAATTTGCAAAAAGCATGATTTCTTGATGTTCTGATTAAGTTGAGTCAAACTTTCACTCATTTTTACTCAAATAGTTTATTTCATTTCTCAAGAATTAGCGATAGTTTGGCGTTGCATTATTTAAACTCTTTACAGTCCGTCTTTCGGACTCTGTTTTTTGCATGTTTTTGAAAGACGCAAAGTTTTTTGGCGCGAGTCGCGCGAGCCTGGAAACGATTAGTCAGCTTGCCAAGAACTGTGGGTAAACGTGATTGAATGAAAGGCAAGATGGCGGTCCGAACGTACGGTCAAAAACCAGCTTCTTTTCAGCTCGGAGATGGCGACTCATACATGATAGGATCCGAAGTTGGAAACTTCCTGCGAATGTTTAGAGGCTCTTTATACAAAAAATACCCTTCGTTATGGCGAAGACTCGCCACTTTGGACGAACGAAAGCAAATCGTTCAACTAGGGCTTGGACATAGTAGCATCGCCACAAATGTAACCTTGTTAAAATCTTCCGAGGTGGAGGAAATCCTGGAAGGAAAGGACGAGAAATATAAAGTTTCTACGGAAACACCCGATGCAGCAGCCCGGGCCGCAAGTAGTAAAGCAAAACGTAGCAGCCAGCCAGCATGGGCACCACAAACTTTATTTTCTAGTAATTCTTTTCACTTGGATGCAGTACCTTGTTCTACAACTGTGAACAGGAATCGCATGGGACAAAAAAGGATTAAGACCTTCCCTACATGGTAATCTACTGGTACTTAAGACGATGTTTTAGGATACGGAGTATTGCCTTGCCACTTAAAAAAAGACCTATGTTTATTGTTATTGTTATTAATTTCGACATACCATGTCGCTGGCTATGCAGGAAGTAGTCATTATGGCAGAGTATTCTGCAGTTAAACCAACTCCAAGCCAAGTTGCTTTTTAAAACACCATGTAATGTATGATTTACGTGTTGCTGGGCTTTGAGGTTGTTACATGCAATGGCAGAGTGCAAAGAAAGTCATTTTACAGCTTGTTATTTGGGCAAGCTGTAGCTAGCATGTACTAGACCAAAATTCATTTCAATTAGCCCCCCAAAAATTTTGATGAGTACTGATTACAGTTGTTCTGTAAATTTGAATTCCCCAAAAAGCTTCACTTGCTCAGTGGACACTATTATTTTCTTTGTAAGCTGAATGGGATTCTAAACCATACAAGAATATTTTTCATTGTTTGGTAGTTTTGTGATAACAATGCAAAGCTATACTCTAAGAAAAATTGAAGAGAGCCCAGTGCTGGAATCTGTGAAATCCAGGGTAACCAACATATGAGCTCTGAAAAAGCAAAGATTCCCTAATCACACAAGAAAACAGTAAGATACCAGGAATCTATGGGAGCTACTAGAGCACAGCCCTGCATGGCATGTTAATCAAATTCTTTGGCATAAGACACAGAAAAAGAGAGACTCTGATTACAAACAGTTCTCTTGGTACCAGGTCTCTTGTCACTCTATAATCTACAACTTTCTTTAGGTCCTAAAGATGGTGAACTTTAAGCAACCGTGCTCCTTCAAAAAGGAGACCTCTTTAATGTGGGCATTTTGCTTTGTACCCTTGGCATCAGTATTCAGTAGATTTTTCTGTCGTATCAAGCCAAATAGTATATGATTGATGTATTTTTCTTGTTTGTTGACTTGCCTCATTCATGATGGAACTCACATCAGTATTTCATAATATGGATAGGTGCATTTCTCAGAATAGGCCATTTTACAGTTGTGGGCTTAGTGTCCTAGCCTTTGAGTGAATGTGAGGGTGAGGTCGATCATGTTTTGAAACAAGCCTCCCTCCTTTTCTGATGGAAAAAATTATGCTTAAAAAATAATAGTATAAGAAAAACATGACTTAGATAATAAAACAAGAAGGATTGTACCAAGGCAAGGTCAACTCTAGCCTCATTTCCACCTGTAACTGTAAACTAGTCTATTAAGCATGTCCCTAAAAGCTAACCGGAGTACACCTCTTCAGCTTATATGTATTGTTTTCCAACTTTAGATCATGAGATAATACTCAAGAGAACTCTTTCTTTCAAATGTAGTTATATTCACATATGTCTTGAAAAGATCAAGAGCAAATTCCCTTGAGACGTACATTGAAAAAAACAAAACATACAAGCTGAGGTGGTCTATGCAAGTTGTACTAATAACAACTCTTATTTATATATGTTTTAAATGTTTCAGTTATGATGATCATGACATGGCAGCTATCCATGAAGCTGCTAGTCAGCCTGAAGTGTTAGTCCCCATCAGGTTGGACATTGATATTGATGGACAAAAACTCAGAGACACATTCACATGGAACAAAAATGGTGTGTGCGCTTATGCTATTTACTTTTGATATTTGAAAGCAGACATTTATGTATCAGCATGTGAACATTACTTGAAATAAATGTAGCTTGACTTATTACAGTCCACCCATCCCACATTCTTTGGGAACGAGGTTGCTGGTAAAGTAGGAGATGAAGGATATTTTATTTGATAAATTAAACAAGAACGCTTAATATTTCAGTAACACAGCCTTGTGCATTGATTTCTGGGAGAACAGATTTATTGAACATAGTGTCTAATAATATTATTTCATTATCAACCTATAAAGCAGTATTTTACTGTCCACCTACCGGTATGTATCAGTGCAACGAGACAAGTCCTAGATTCAGTCTTTTTTGTGCTCAGATAATAAATCAAAGTACCATCTGTCAGATTTGGCAGATTTGGGAATCTTCTTGAATTTATTTTAACCATTGAAGCATTAATATTCATTGCACAAAGGAAGGTTCTTGAGTTCCTTTGCTCTGGAAAATGGTAAGGAAGATCAAATTAAAACAAAAATAATAAACTGGTTGTTTTAGCTTTTAGCTTATGTTGTTTGTTTGTCTGTTTTGTTTGTTATTTTTTGGTTTAAAGCCACTGAAGATTAGGGGTTAATTTTGGTTTGCCTTTTTTTGCAGAGACATTAATCTCTCCAGAGGTGTTTGCTGAAGTGCTGTGTGATGACCTAGATCTGCCACCAGCATCATTTGTACCTGCTGTAGTGCAGGCTATTAGGCAGCAGATAAAACAGTTTGATACAGATTCTGAAATAATGCTTGATCAACAGACAGATCAGAGAGTTATTATCAAGGTGCAGAGTCAACACGATTCAGTAATTAAACTAAACTTCTCAAAACTGATTAATCATATATAATGCTCTTATCTTCAAGATACCCACCACCTTCGCATGTGCATTAGGATTGATGGGATAAAAGTGATGTCACCTGGTATTTCAGGGGGAAAACAATGTGATAAAATTTGCCAATACTTGCAATCATGGCAGGGTTTGTTTATTCTCTCAAAATGAGACAATGATGTTAGTCATGCAAAATGTACAGCTCAAGTTGCGACAAGTTTTACTGCATTATTGTGCATTGTGAAGACATCTATGGTCACTGCTGTGTCCAAAAAGAAACAATATGATCACTTACACAACCATAATTTACTTCTTTAAGATGAAAAGTTCTCCATGTTCTGTTGTCTAAAATATACAAACTCAACAACGATTTCTTTTATTTTTTGGAATTTTACCACTTGTTTGTTCCCTGAGAAACCATGTGGCATGGCTTTTATCCCACTGCATACAATGATGGGGTGTATTGTGAAAAAGGTCTATTTGAGTGTCTCATTTTGGTTGGGTGTATGTTGGCATTAAAATGGTCTCTTACTTCCTTTCTTTTGGCACAAAAAGAGGTAGAGATACTTTGAGGTAATTTTGTCATGGGATAGATTTTTGCTCTTGGACCATCTTCATTTTCTTGAATAACTTGTGGGTTTCTTTAACCTGTATTAAATGGTCATCTTGTATTAAGTGGTCAGTAAGGCATTCCCTAAGACTGTATTTTGATTTTTTGGTAATTTTCATCCACAGCTAAACATCCATGTTGGTAACATTTCATTGATGGATCAGTTTGAGTGGGATTTGTCAGAACCTCAAAACACGCCTGAACAGTTTGCACTCAGCCTTTGCTCTGATCTGGGTCTTGGTGGCGAGTTTGCCACAGCCATTGCTTATAGCATTCGTGGTCAGTTAAGTTGGCACTCTAAAACATATGCCTTCAGTGAGGCACCATTGCCAACTATTGAGTCACCCATTAGATCAGGCACAGATGTAGATAACTGGGGTCCATATCTTGAGACATTAACAGATGCTGAGATGGAAAAGAAGTTGCGTGACCAGGATAGGAATACCAGGTTTGTACTCCTTCTGATATTTCTTTTAAAGATCAAAATCTTACCTTTTTTGCACCTTCTCTATCTTACTGGAGATCAGTGACAAGCAATAAAACTAACTCTTCTCGTAGCACTATGTCAGAGGTGTCTATGTACTCCCTGATCTTTGCTTCACCATGCTATAAGTAAGTTACTCATTGTTTTGCATTGTAGATCCATTTGGAATGTTGCTATTTGACATTGTTGCTGCTTCTTCACTTCGTCATTGTTTTTCACTAATTTGTATTTTAAATCTAAACTAATGAGCCAGGCAAGGATGAAACAACAATAGCTTTGCTATTATAGTTTGTAATGGATGTACAGTGGAAACTCTCACAGTGGGCACTCTCTTAGCGGACAGCTCTACTTATGGCCGCCTTCACAAAACACCGTTTTTTTTTTCAACTCCCATACAAACTCTGTATTTTTAAACCTCCATAAGTGGCCAGCCCCAGTTATGGACACCTTTCTCACGTCCCGAGGGAGTCTGCTCACAAGAGCTTCCACTGTATAACAAACTGTTAAAGACTGAGATAAGATTGAGACTCAGGCACTGCTGCTTTGTTTTCCTTAAAGAAGAAACTTTGTACAAAATTCTCTCTCCCCTCTGGTGAGTCTAGCCCTAAGAGCGACCAGCTTCTAATCTCTGTTTATAATATATCATTGCCAAGTTAATCACAAGGTCATATGAGAATAATGGGAATTTATCACTCAACTTTTGCTGTCTTCATTTACATACATACATACATACTTTATTGGCTCGTCCCCACGGGGCTTTTCAGAGTCAATTTTACATTACAAAATTATAAACCAAGTACATGACAATAAGAATATAACAATGATAAAAGAAGACAAAGGTCAATAAAATTAATTAAGTTAATTAAATAAAGCAGTCATTAAGAAGCTTTTGCCTGAGTAAACACTTGAATTCCGTCACGGATGGGCTAAGTTTGAGCGCAGGCTGCAACTCATTCCAGAGAGAGGTTGCTCTATATTGAAAGGTCCTTTGGCCGCTGGCAGTGCGGAAGAGTGGTATGTTCAAAAGTTGAGAATTTCTCGTATTCCTTGTCGAGACGGCGGATCTTCCAACGAGCTTTGATGTCAAATACTCCGAAGCACAACTCGTCATGCACTTAAAAACCAGAACAGCAAAACGAAAATAAAGTTGTTGCCTGATTGGTAGCCAGCGCAAGTCTTTTAGCAAAGGAGTTATGTGATCGAATTTTTTAGCGCCGCTCAAAATACGACAAGCGAAATTCTGTACTGCTTGGAGCCTGTCCAGATTAGTTTGAGTAGTATTGCTCCAAACAGAAGAGCAATAGAATAATTTACTAAATACTAAGGCATTTATAATAATTTCTAACCATTAGTATAGGTAATAGCATGATTTGTAGCGATATTTGGCATAAATACCACAAGTGATATTTCAAAATTGTTATACGTAATTTGAGACAATTTTGAAATATCACGAGTGGTATTTATGCCAAATATCATGTACAAATGATGCTATTATTTGTTTATACTACTACCCGCAAAAGGTTTGTAATTTTCACATGTAGGTATTTCAAATTAAGCTGAAATACCACTGCTCTAAGCCAATCAAATTGCAGAAATTTCTCATGTAGTAGTATAAACATCATAAGAATTACATGCAGGATCATTATGGGGGATATGGATTTTGATGCTAGTATGGTCTCTTATATTATAGGACAAGGACTTTATTATCAACTGTGACATGTTGCTTTCTTTATTTCTATTTCAGGCGAATGCGACGTTTGGCCAACACTGCCCCTGTGTATTGAAAAGCCTCAAAAACCCACCAGGACAACACTTGTAAATAAAACATATGTATAGTGTGCCTTGTTCTATGTAAATAAGTTAAGTTGTATAGCGCTTTGTTTGGAAAATGTCAAAAACGTTAAGAAAAGAAAGAACTGTTAAGAATGTCATGTTTAGTTTCAGTACAAAGAGGAGGGATTGTACAAGTGGAACACTGCAGATTTAAAAGGCATGGCAATGATTCCTAAGGGGAGACTTTAATAAAGACAGCAAACCACTCATACTCTTAGATATAATCCTCTTTTGTTTGATATGTATTTTCTGGTTAGAATATGCTGCTAGCATGAGCCATTCTGTACCTTTCAAAAATGTATCCCTAAAGGCTAGCAGTCCAGTTACGATTATTTGTTCACTTTTGACGTAATAATAAGCTCCATTCTTCCAAAAGAAAATTTAACCAATGAGAAGTAAAGAAAGCCAACTATTATGATTTTCTTGCATGCGTACATGTGCTTTAAATGCTGAAGAGTTCATTGGATTGTCATTGTCTGCTGATATTTGGCAGAGTTACTTCTTTCTTCAGTTGTGTATTATTCATTTGAAAACTGCTCTGTGTCATTATTGATTTGACAGTTAGCTCAGCTACATGAACATCTTGATAGATTTTATTTGGGAACAAGTGTTTACAAATACTGTACCCCAAATCTGGCATGTCTTTCAACGAGAATTTGTTTGTGACTTAAAAAAATTGTGTGGGGAGTCAGTTTGACTCCAGTTTAGAGCCCAAAAATGATCTGCAGAATTTTAATTTCTGCCATCCAAACTTCCTGGAACTTAGAGGATTTTACTGTTTTGTTTTGTCTTTCAGTTCTATTTGTGTTATCTTGCCCTCAGTTTGAATTTACACTTTTCTGTTACTTCATGAACATTGTATCAAGTAACCCCCATATTTTCTTAAATGACTCCAACATTTATGGAGGAGTCAAACGAAAGGGTTATTGGAAATCAACAACATTTTGTTACTGTGAATGATCAAAGTTAAAGTGAGTGCCCTGGCTTGATTGCCAGCCACTTTTTGGGAAATGAGACTGCACTCCATCTTGGGGCAGACAAGTTTGGACCTGACACGAACAGAGCAGCAGAAATCGAGTCTGGTGTGCAACATAATCAGAAACTAAATTCCTATGATTTGCCGATGAAGCTGGTTCAGTTGGGAAACCAGCAAAAGAGGCATTTTGTTTGAAGTACAGAAGTTTCCTACTCTAATCCCTCTCTTGCAGGCATTGTTAAGATTTGTGGGAAGTTGTTTGAAAGGTCAATGTCACAGACTCTTTTTTACACTACTGACTCGTGCCTCACTGCTTGAACTTAATTTGCTATGCTATTCATTACTTTTTAAAATTATGTCTAGCACAAAAGCACGTGTTAACACTCTGTAAAGGAAATCAATTAACAGCTAACCATCACAGGTGGATTTTGGGGTGGTTGAAAGGACTGGAGCCCCCACTTTTTCTGTGAAATTTTGTATTATACAGTGAAACCTGTATTAAGTGGACACCCTCGGGGAATGCTGTAGTGTGCGCTTAATACAGGGTGTCCGCCTAATACAGGTTTCGATAGATAACGTCATATGAGGTGTCAAATGCCATTCAAATGAACAGTGGAAACGTTTAGAATACTCCCAGAGACTATGACGATATACGTTTGCATTAATTTCGTTATTAAAGGGGACTTATTGATGATAGTACCATAAACATAGATTGCAACTCAAATTTGAAGAAGTCAGATGAGTGAAACAAGCTCTATACAAACAAAACGAAATAGAAAGCAACACTGTACTGTGAAACTAATCAAAAAAGTTCGTCAAATCACGTTTTTTCAAGTAAAAATATTAAAATTTGTGGGTGGCAATCTTTCGCATTTCTACCCTGCGAGCAGAGGCCCTTCGATCTTCCTAGATAAGTCGGGAAGAGGAAGGGACCCCCGACTTATCTAGGAAGATCTAAGGGCCTCTCCTTGCAGGGTATCACATTTCCGGTGTCTGGCATGTTGGGTGGTGGAATTTAATTACAAATGTCCGTTTAATACAGGTTGCTAACAATAAAATTTGGGGACTTTGGCTACTGTCCGCTTAATAGAGGGTGTTCATTTAAAGTAAATAAGGGAAATAAATTTGGGGACTTCGGCTACTGTCCACTTAAAAGAGGGTGTCCGCTTAATACAGGTTTCACTGTATTTAACGAATCGCGGTAAAATGAATAGTAGCTATATAACTGGCCAGTGTTCAGTCCCCACCGGGCAGGGGTATTTTGCAGAATGCAGAATGACATTGTTCTCAATTTGCAAATGAGGCAAGACAACAATTTAGCATTGTTTTCTAACCCTCTGAGAACAATGGTATTCTGTATTCTGCAAAATACCCCTGCCCACTCCCATCCCCCCTTTTTTGAATTCACCCCTTATCATTACTGACATTCAGTGCCTCTTAACAATAATATTAATGGTTGAAGTTATTAATATTACTGGTTCTTTCTTTTCGTTTCTTACTGAAATAGCTTTTCATTTTCAAAGTTCAAAATGGTCGTTTTGCATGTGGTGTAATCAGAAAAACCTCTTCTTTTTTGTTTTCTTTTCTACTTGAGCATGTATATTTTTTTCTCTTTTAAATCGGATACTAAAATCTTTCCATCTGGAGTTGTAGCTATACCAGTTGGACTTTGTAGTTTGGTGACAGTTTTTCCAGTGTATGAACCTTCCACTGTAAATTGTACAATCCTTTTATTTTCGCAGTCACACACAAGAATGTTGTTATGATTGCCACTTTTTTCAATGCACAAATCCCTGGGCCAATTCAGCTGCCCGTCACCTTCACCTTTGTCTCCAATCTTACCAAGAAAGTTCCCTGTACCATCAAAGATTTTTAAGCAGTGGTTCCGAGGTTCAGTAACAATGAATGTATTTTGGCTAAAAACACATGCAGAGGGACCATCGAGGGATCGTGGACCATCTCCTTCTGCCCCAAATCTAAATAATGGTTCATACTCTTTTGTAAAAACCTGTATTCTGTTGTTGTTGAAATCAGATATGATAATACGTCCTTGACTATCCATACAAACACCCATTGGATTTTGGAACTCACCCACTTTTTCTCCTCTCCTGCCAAAAGATTTCACTTTCTTTCCAGTGTGTACATTAAACTGCTCAATGGAACAATTTAACTCCTCTGTTACTAGGATCTCACTGTCATTGATAAACGTTATGCCAGATGGAAAGGCAATTGATTCAATATTATCTCCAATTTTTCGTAGGTAATTTCCTTCCTTATTGAATATCCAGATACAATCACCATCGCAGTCAGTAACAGCGATCAGCCCTTCGCTGTTCACAGCAATCCCTCTTGGATGGGCAAGAAGTTCTCCATTCAAATCCAACTCTCCAACAACTTCAAGTCGCCGTTCCCTGACTAGAACATTCCTAGTGAAAGTCTTCAGGCTGAGAGTGCCAATGTTTACAGCTAATTGAATGCTGTAACTTCCAGGCACCTTAGGTGTGAACCTGACCTGGAAAGTCCCCTCTTCTTTTTCAGAAACCAGGAAACTTGCAATATTGTTGGTGGGTTTTATGTCAACATCAAGGGAAATGTGCCCTGCTTCTCTTGTCAGTTTTGGATAAACGAATAATGCTGTTTCAACACCAGCTTGGAACTCTTGTTCTAACCCTTCTACGACTGGTTCAGTGGTTGCTGTAAAACCGAGGGTCACATTTTCGTGTTCAAAAGTGGAGAGAAACTTCACAAATGAAGAAACCGGAAGCGTTGGAATCGGGCTCTCGCGGCTAAGATTTTCAAATCGCCTTTCCAACGACTCCTTGCTTTGCAAGATATCTGAACTTGAGCTTCTTTGAACCAGATTTTCTGCAAACTCGATTGCTTGGTTGATTTGCTTGCCCAGCGACTGCAGTTGTGTTTTCACAGTATTCAATTTCTCGGTTTTTGACGTGCGCATGTTCTCGAGAGTCTCAAGAGCCTCACGCTCGCGTTCTCGAGTCTTCGCGATGATTAACTCGACTGCTTGGGAAATTTCTCGTTTGGCGATGGAAATGTTAGTATCCAGACTGCGAATTGTTTGCTCAATTTCACGGAACACGTCACCGCAAATTTTTCGCTTTTCTTTCATCAGCTCGGTTCCTGCCACAATTTTAGCTTTTTCGTGATCAGCTGCTTTGTCAAGTGGATCCACAGCATGATTCCTGTGATCCGTGACCACGCAAACCTGACAGACGCAAGTTTGACACTCGAGGCAAAAAAACCTCGTTACCTCTCGCTCGTGATACTGTTGAGAGCAAAACGATTGACGTTTTAATAAAGCTTCGTAGTCTTCAACTTGAAAGTGCTTGGTTCGTCTCACTTTGTGGCCTTCAAAAGCAGTGTTTCCGAGTAGTTCATGTGCATTCATACAGTCAGGGCAAAAGAACTTTCCGCAGTCGAAACAGAAACTTGTCTCAACACTCTTTTTTCTACAGTTGCCACAACTGATCTCACTTCCATCGCCACTTTGTTGAACAGCGAGAAGTCCTAACAGACTATTCTGCAGAAAACCGGTCGGTAATTGATCGAAGCGTTCAGGGACGCCAACTTGTGCCTGGCACTCGGGGCAGCGAAACTTTCCTTCTCGCTGAGTTGTCAGAGCGTGTCTCTTCAAGCATTCGCAGCAAAATGTGTGGAGACAGGTGATTGTCTTGGGTTCGGTGTAGGTATCCAAACAAATCGGACATGTGACGCGTTCTTTAAGGTTTCTCAAGAGAGATTCCATTGTGAAACAGATAGTGAAAGATGCACTGTTTGCGAATCATATTCAGACGGAAGAATCCCATCATCCTCTCTTGGTTGTGTTCGGTAAAATCCACACCCTTGCCACACCCTTCGGCCGAACGACCAAACATTTTCGTCCACCATCATGTCCACACACAACATATTCTTTGATAAGCAAATTTGCTTGGAGAGATACAATAAAATTTCTCGACTTTCCGTTCAGGTTCCCAAGAAACTTAACATTTGGTTATTTCACGTCTTAGTTGTACAGGGATGGCAAATAAATATACAGAAAAGCGTTATGCACGTGTAGATTGTCAGGTTATTTTTACTAAGCCTATTTTGACGTTCCTGTTACTCTCGCTGTGATTTCTTGGCGTCCCCCATCAAATATACCGGGAATATCATCCTGGGCGTCTATTTAGTCGCCTTCCCTTTGAATTTTTTCGAAGCGGTAAAGCACCTTGCACTATATTAAATAAATAAACCCCTTCCGGTGGCTGGTTGGCCCTTTTCCCTCAGAAACGCCTGATACTCAGGCTAGTGGCTGGTATATCGGAGGATAATGCCCGCGGCTGAGAGATTGTCCGAAAAATATATATTTGCCCGAGAAGCGAAACGTAGCGAAGAGCAAATGTGAAATTTTGAATTTTTCTAAACATGCGGCGAGGAAAGGGTCATATTAGATGGAATCGTGAAAACATTTCAGCCCTGCGGGTGGCCCGAATCAGCTTTGTATGAAACACGTTTGTGGTTGGATCCATAGGAAATAGGTCTGTAGTGAAGTTAGACTGAGTTTTGTCGTGAGAAGACGCGAACTGAGGAATAAAAAATAAGTCTGACAACACTAATCAACTCTGCTCCCGATTACATTACATAGCAAAATCGAAAACAGAAACACCCACAATCCAAAAAAACCCCTTTTTATTAAGACTCGTTGACCAAAAACGCAAAAATAAAACATCTGTAACTAGATATACACATAATCCGATACTGTAATGATTCTCTTTTATTTTGTAATATAAAAGTATATATTAACGTCATTAATAGCATTTTATTATTTTACGCATCCATCTCATTATCTCTACACTAGAAAATAAATATAAACTTGTTGATCGGAAACTCAAAGAAGATTTGCCAAAAATGTGAGACAAAATCCAAGCAGATTTTTTGCGTATCTAAGGAACGAAAAGAAGTAAAATAAAACAGTATCTTGCTTGCGAAAAGCTAATGGACAAACTGCTACTTGCCATAAGGAGACTGCTGATTTACTAGTGGAGTCGTTTGCTTCCGTTTTTACCAGAGAGAAAGCTTTAAATGAAAACTGTGTTCTTGAAAATATGGCGGAACAAATAAACGAATTCACTGCAGAAAGGGAAGACGTCATTCAACAGCTGAACTCACTGAACATCCATGAAGCGGTCGGACCCGGTAGTCTACATCCTATGATAATAAAAACTCTAGCTGAAAATGAAAACTTTGTCAACGCCGTTACAGTTCTCTTTCATGCTGTCGCGAGTAAATGCTGCAGCCCCAACCCATGGAAGCGCCTAATAGTCACTGCCTTACACAAGAAAGGTCCACTTAACGATGCATGCAATTATAGACCTATTTCTCTCACTTGCATTTTATGTAAAGCATTTGAGAGATTACTTTACAGAGATTTCTACACCTACGTACGTGACAACCTCAGCTCGCATCCACATGGCTTTGTCCGAGGCAAGTCGTGTCTTTCTAACCTTTTGGAAACAGTTCATGAGATCAATACCATTTTAGAGGATGGGGAAGTAGTAGACCTAGTCTGCTAGGACTTTCAGAAAGCATTCGATAAAGTTCCACTTGAGCGACTCCTGTTGAAGATAAAAGCGCATGCCATAACCGGCCAATGCAACAACATTATTCGGAATTTCATTACTGGTAGAACAATGGCAGTCCGTGCAAGCGATGAATTATCCACGTGGGAACGCGTACTATCTGGAGTGCCTCAGGATTCCGTTTTGGGCCCCTTGCTGTTTCTTTTGTTTATTTACGATATGCCTGCTATAACAACGAATAAACCACGCTATTTGCTGACAACTCAAAGCTAATACGGAACGCACGATCTCCTGCAACCATTCAGTCGGACTTACACTGCTTATCCCAATGGGCTTACGTGTGGCAAATGAAATTTAATGAATCTAAGTGCCGCGTTTTGCATATTGGTAAAGGCAGCCTTAAGAGGAACTACATGATGGGTCATGCACCCTTGAAAGTGGTTGAAAAGGAAAGAGAACTGGGAGTGGTTGTTTTAGCTGTTGATACCCTTTGTTGGGAGGAACAAATACGAGGAATGATTGGAAAAGCAAAACAAATGACGTCTTGGATCATTAGGGATGTTGTATCTAGGAAACCAGAATTGCTAATACCATTTTACAAAGCTTTTGTCAGACACCATTTGGAATACGCAGTGCAGGTGTGGGCCCCAACCGCAAGACACGGAAATTGGGGTATTATAATGGAAATTGAGGACTGCCAAAGACAGTTTTAAACCAGGATAATTGTCATAATTGAGGGCATGGGCCTACTCTCTTATCGTTAAAAGTTACAGCGTCTCAGATTAACGACGTTACTGGAACGTCGAATGCGTGGTGACTTAATCGAGACCTTCAAAATCATCAACGGTTTTGTGAACTATGGTCACAATATGTTTGAGATGAATACAGCGTATCGAACTCGTAATCTTAATGTCACTTCTCATCATCGATTAAGATCAGCACATGACTTCTTTAACAATAGAATTATCAAATATTGGAACCAGCTGCAATTATAGCGAAATTCAACAAGTATCAACGCCTCTAAGGCTGGTCTTGACCTCTTTAGGTTATCTGAACCTGATTCGCTTAATGGATTCTGGAAATTATCGGAAGAAATCTTCAATAGAATAAGGGATAAAAGTGAACATGTCGATTATTTACTAGCCAATTTGCGATGTTGCCATGCGGCAAAATATCTTGTTTTAAATATCTCGTTTTAATAATTAATTTTGTTGTTCTCTGCTTTTAGTATATTTCTGATTTTAGTACTCTTATGATAATACATGTATATTTTTAGATATCGTGAAGAGATATAATAAACTTATCTTATCTTATCTTATCTTATCTTATCTAACGCTAATCTTTACAATCTAATTTTCTCTGTTTATCATTCTTCTTCCGCTATGTACCCTGGGTGTCAGAGACTTTTCATGAGCAGTTTCCGGTTTTGGTCAAGTCTCAAAAAGTCACCCGCGGTTTTTCTCGCGGCGTCGCCGCTCTTGTCTTCGGCCTTCGGCCGACGAAGGTCCTCGTCGCACGCGAGAAAAAACCTCTGGTACCCAGGGTATTCGCTATTGGGAGGGATCCGCAAAATCGCCCAAACATTTCTAATAGATGTCGCTGGGAAGACTTAAACAGTCTAAAGCAAGTTCAAGACAAACAAAATTCATTGAAAATAAGATTCAATGAACTGAATTTTGCAGAATCCCTTCTAGTCCTTTCCTGCTTAGTAATATAAAGGAAGTCTTCCACTGACATTGAAACTTTCATTTCTTCTCTTTGCGCATACATTTTCTCGGAAAGAGTAATCGCTAAAGTGTGCCCGTGCACAATCGTAAAAACTGCATAAAATAACCTAGCTAACTTTTGATATGATGTCTTCAACATCACCGAGTAGTTAAAATGGTTGTTACATGTGCGCCCAGGCCTTAAGTGTAAAATATGTATTTTAGGAGCCCACCTGTAACTCTAAGTAGTGACATTTGAACAAGCTTAAATAATATTTGATATGTTCAATATCAAATTTGCTTCACTGAGCTTCTTAGTGAAAGGGAAACTTGAAAAAATACTCCCGAATATATCATCTCTAATATTTTACGATAGTTTTACACAAATATCCTAGTTAGTAAATAATTCTTATTTTATTCTCCATTTAGAAACAACACATGGATTTGTAGATAGTCCTACGATTTCTTGGTCTCTTTTTCCTCAAGCGTTCGGTGAGCTTTCTCAAGCTCATCAATAACTTCTACTAGTTTTGCTGCTATAGCTCTCTCACCACCGGTAGAAGGCATCTGGTCTGGCACCAGTGGAACGTTTTTATCATTCATTGTTTCAAGGACGTTTTGGTTGGGATCCAAAGAGTCTTTTTGAAATTCTTTAGTTTCTATGAATTTTTGCTTCAGCTCTTCGCGGCTCTGCAGTAGCTGGGTAAAAATCATCTGCGCTTCGGAATCTGGGTCGAGTGGATCCCGCCAATCACTCAAAGTCACGTGGGAATGCGTCAATTGGCAACCTCCAGCTGAAAGAATGAAAAAAATAATGCTTTAGGTCACCCATTCGCTCCTGGATGCTTTGTCGAAAAACACCTTTTGAAGCTTTTTGAGATGTTTTTCCTCACTCTCTGATCAAGAAGAACCAAAAAACACTGTAGGTTGAGCACTACGCTGCCTTCTGTTCTTGGTGGTAAACATTCTCGACCCAGTTATTACGCTTTTTACAAAAAATTCGCGTTTTCGGTGTAAAAGTGACACCACGCCCTTAAATTCGCATTATGTATATGATGCTCATCCAGTGACACATAAGCAGTTCTTTGTAAAGTCTTCATGCTAAGCTGTATAACTTCGTCTCATTTTCCATGCAATTAAAAATGACGGGGTTCTCGTCGTTGAAAAGAGTCCTGGGGACGAGTTTGATTGGTGCCACTGACTTAGAGACCGCTGCTTCCCTAATGTAGGCACCTTTTAGGTATTATATTCGAGTCAAAACATGATAAGCAGTATTTTTCAGGACTTAGGAGGAATTATGCCAAATTTCTGGAACCATTTAGGGGTGATTTTACAATTTTTAGACAAGCACCCTCGCCAGCTTTTTGGGGAGTGTTCCCCATTTTCCTGTAGACATTCATGATGTGAGCAATGAGCCAAGATTTAAGGAGAGCGATTGATGAAACAGGATAGCAAGAGATTAGTAGCATACTAGTACAGCAGCAGAGGTACTCGTGGTTGGCTCTTCCAAAAAACATTTGATTTCATGCACAGGTCACTGTAAAGCACAATCCTTGTGTACTAACCTTGTCTGAGGGCTCGTTTGCAACATGTCCACTTATTTTTGTGAAACACTCCCGGATGGAAATAGCTCAGCATCTTGGAATTGGAAATTGTCGTCTTTCTTATCGCCGAAAGCCACTGATTCATTTCATTCACATCCTGCGTTAAAGCAGAAAACCCACAGTTTATTCAAGAACGTCGGTTATTTGCCATTCATAGGCTGTTTCGGTTGGAAAGCAAATGGAACACTAGCGCTTTAATAGCAGGGCCCAAAAGAAACATTTTCGAGATGAATAGAACTACAATGAGGTTTACAGTCCCATCTTCCCGTTTGGCAAGTTTCGACTGGATTTTCACATCAGCTTTCCGCCCTCAGTTCACGACTGTGCCTAATGCCCCCAAACCCGCCCCTCGGCTCAATAAAGATAATAGTGTAAATAGCATACTGAGAACCGCCTCCCTCCCCCCACCCGGTTGGGAAGTTTGGAATAGTTTTTGACACCATTTTTAACGGCTTTACCTTATCGGGGCCCCCGCGTTTAATACCGCCTTAACAAATATGTTAGTCCGGTAATAATTTACAGGCAAAGGCAAAACGACTTTAAACTCTATTGCCTGTTAATATGGGTCAACATGATATTGATAAAGTCACAGTTGATAGCTAAAAGCCCACCTGTGCAGCAAGATAGAGGATTTGAACAGTGTCTTCGTAATCTTTGCTGACTACTTGAAACACATTCGGCTTCTGAAATGCTGACTCGTCAACTCTCTCGACAGCAAGAATTTTCTTCGTTGGAAGAAATTGTCTCGTCTGTAAGAGAAACGGCATGAAGAAAAGCAAATTGGTTGTTAGTAGCCATAGTTTCCCTTCAGAATTAATCATAATGACGATCATGATTACCAAACAGTGGAACCTCGATCATTAACAGAGGGTCAAGGGACTTATAAAATAGGTTTGCTATAAAGAGGTTTTGTTATTTCGAGGTTCTTTTCCATATATTTTACTGGCTATTACTGGGGCGTGGAATATCGTTCGTTTTTCCGAGGAACTTCGTTGTATAGAGGTTCGTTAAAACGAGGTTCCACTGTAATCGTAATCCTGATTAATATCATGGCCATAGGGAATCCCTTTACTTCCCAAGGAAAAGGAAGCCTATTCTGAAACACTATGTTATTACGCCGACTTCCCATCCCCACCACAGATACGACCAATATCAATTAGAATGCCACAAGAGATCATTCTTTCTTGAATGCCATGATTCTCATTGATATTGAGAGAACTACTGTCGGGTCTCCCTTTTTTGTGCAAAGATTTTTCCATGTTATTCAATGAATTATTTGGTCGTTATATAACTCAGTTCAGTCCGTTTTAAAAGGTTACGATTCTGCAACCCAAAAAAGTAACAATTTCAGTAGCATATCCTATCTCATTTTTCTGCCCATTTTTTGCAACCTCGTTTCCAGGCCTTTTCTGCACAATACGGCCAATTTCAAGGAAAAGCCCTGGGGACAAGGAATTTTTTTTGTGTGCAACTGAACCAGTGTTTCTGCTTAGTTACCTGTGAATCATTCGTTTTAGCGTAAAGGAAGTTTTCCGTACTTAACCAACAGTAACGCTTTTTGAACTTGAATGGTTTTGGCAGCCTGGAATCCAGATAGCGACACTTCTTGACAAAGCCTTCCTTGATAATAAGTGAGTGACTGAATACGGTTCGTCTGTGGTCACATCCTGGAACTAAACATAACTAGACGCTCAGGAGCGTACACTTCGGCGTCGTGGTTGTGGAATTAATTGTAAATGCAGGGGAATAGTAAGAAATGATACATGGTGAGAGTAAAGTGTCAATTTGTGAAATTATGGGATTTGTCAGAATATTCAACTTTGAGACGTTCCTGAGCGTCGCGAATCCTTTACTTCGCGCTCCGCCGAAGTAAAAAGGCTAATAATCTTCCTCAAGTGCTAAAGAGATTTAATTTTTTTTTTAAGTAGGGTAGTGTCTTGCCGTAAGCTATCTTGCCGCACGCAGATAGTGGTAAGAATGCACCATCTCGGTATCATGCAAGTATCAGGTATAGCAATAATTAGGCAACTCACGGAAAGACTCTTAGGCGGTTACAGAATCCATCTCTTCAAGTATGTCATTCGCGAGTGCTCAGTATTTCGATCAGTAATGACTTAGTTGAAAAATTCAAGAAATTACAATGTAGTAGTGGCTGCAATTGGTTTCAGCGGAGATTTATTTAACTGTCTGTAACGACCAAATTCTCTAGAAGGCGAGCTACGGCAGACAATTAGAATCTGATCAGTCAGGGTGGTGTCTGGTTTATTTTTTGTTGTACTTTCCCTGTTTCGTGTCTGGTAATGACTCTGATCGAGCAGACATTGTAAAGGAGTTACTTGTTATGGTTACCTTGCTCATCTTCCACATCAGCCAGTCTGTCAAGGAAGTCTTTAACTTCGTCAGTGTAGAATCCAATCCACTTGTACAATGGTCCCATCCATTCCTCCTTCCCGCTATGCTGAGGGAACTCGATGTTCCCAATTTTTTGGACTGTCTGTGAACAACAGAGTAAACCGTGATACATGTTTGATTGTAAGTGCTTGATTGCCAACATTCTCCAAATGAAAGGAAGTAAAAGAGCAGTCCTTTTCGGCGTCCTTCTTATTTTCATATATTTCCTCTCACATTAAAAAGAAAAAAACAGTCAGATACTCGGAGTTTGAGCATGTACGAGCGATCTTTGCTTTTACGCTGCGCACCGACGACACTGTGGAAAGCCCTGGCTGTTTTTTGCATACAGGCATGACCTTTTTCCTCTGCTCTCACAATATAGTACATATTCTGATGATACAGCTGTGTGAAATTAGCTTTTTAAGACTCAAAAAGTGTTTTTTAATTCAGAAAATGCGTATCTAAGGGTGGTTAGTCATAATTTGTTGAGTAAGAGTCATTTTCATGTCCTCACAGTTTTTACTCGATTATCCTTTTTTGCGCAATATTTTTCTGACTGCCTGCAACCAAATAATACCGACCTTTGCCAAGATGGTCAGTGTGCGTGAGACGTTCTTGTCAGCATGGTTGTTCCTTAAGCCGAAGAGCTTGGGTCCCAGAATTGCTGGCGCATAAAAGCGAAGAAATAGGAAACCACTCACAGCTGTGTACTTTGAATCCTGGAAAACAGCAACGATAAAAAGTAAAGTACAAGTTAATTGTATTGTTTTATAGCAATGTTGACTCTTCGTCCGTTCTTAACAAAAAAAGTTATCCATGTTCCCTAGTAAGGAGTGATATCGTGTAACGTAAGAAATTTTGCTCTGGCAAGGTCTTTTAAGGGTGGTTTTTGTGGGTTTGTTTCCCGCGTTTTTTTTTTTCACAACGATTCCTCATCCCGAACTTCCATCACCTCTATCCCGAATACCGTTTTTTCTTTTCCAACACCTCATCCCATGCCAAAATTTTCTTGAATCCCGCTTCCCGTGTGGAGGTCAAATCCCGTATCCCGTCGAGAAAATTTTGCGTTTTCCCGAATCTCACACTATATTTCGGTCAACTCCCGGATCTCGAGAATACCCTTCCAGACCCTGTATTCTTTAACCCGGCCCCGAGGGATGGGTTAAAGTTGGAAAGGAATGAAAAATACTGTAATTTTTACTGTAGCTCCTCAATAACTCTAGTATTTCCTCTCTTTAATCCAGTCTTGTGTGGTGATCGGATATTCTCAAGTATTATTCCCAAATTCACCTCATATCCAGGTTCGTCTCCAAAGTGGTCTGAGACGCGCCTTGCGAGATTTCTGAACGCCACGCGCATGTAACTTGGGCAGTCCTTGAAAGAACTCAAGATGGATGTCATCACGGCTTCTAAGTATCCTGTTAGTACTGACAAGCTTCTGTCTTGTTCATCAGCTGGCTTGAGGCTTAATCGCCTGGAAAGAAGACAATGAATACAGTGCTCCTTGAGTTTCCCCACACGATAGAACTTACAATATGCATTAAGTGTTTACACTGAAATGTCACCGCTTTGAGGAAGTGTTATGATCAGTGTGGCCTCTCCCACTTGCCGAATAAGGAACAAAAGAGAGCAAGTGCATTTCCTCATCAATCGTTTCCAAATCATTTTTACAATCCTCTCAAGTTTCCTAAATATTTTTCAACCACAAAAGGTAGACTAAATCTCAGCTTTGTTCAAAATGTTTGAAAACTTTCCGCAAGTGCATTCAATGAAAAGAGCAAAAGTCAAGGGATGAGCAAAAAGTCTTTTTTATCTGATTTATTATTTATTTTCTATGGCATTTACAAGAATAGCTTTTTTGGGGGTTTATTAACTGCACTTAGCCTACCTAAAAGCGCTTGATTTTCGCTCCGCTTTACTTGGATCCAGCTCACAGTATTTACGCTCCTCGAAAATCTTGTCGATCACTGGCTTGAGAGTATCTGAAAGGTACGGAATGCCTACAATCTAACGAGAAAAAAGAACTGTCACTAAAATTCCGGAAGAATTCCCCGAAACTGAGCTCGATGTCTGTATGTGCGGCCACAAGGGTTTCCAAAAAGGAAACGAATTTTGAGTCATTAATGCTGGTGCAAAATGAGTACAGAATTCGAAAAATTTGCCAAATCTTGTTGCATTTCGCAATTTATTTATTCTCGCCTTGATAGTGAGGCGGATCCTGTATAATCTGCACTAAGAGTTCAGCTATTTTCCTTGTGATGCCCGTGGAAAAGAAATAATCTAATGTATCTCGTTCACTCTATGTCAAGGACGCTTGGCTTGTTGCGCCTTTTCATTTCCGCTCAGTTTTGAGACGCAATCCGCAAGTAAGGTTCAGTGGCCAATGGGGTGCACGTGGGTAAATCGTGCACCTTTATTTACGAATGTTAGGAGGTTTAGAGAAAGAGTAGTGATCCCTTAAGACTATAAAATCCCTTTTTTCACTTTTCTAGTTTGGGAGGAGCATAATTATATTCCCTAGCCCAACCAGCTGGAAATCGAGCTCTTCCCCATCCGAGCAACCATTCCTCAGCAGCGTGAAATATTCATTGATCGGTTTATTAAACCAATCTCGTCGAGCTTCTTAATTAAAGATGTTACTGGTTTACAGTGTGTGAGGTACCGATAATTTCTATGTCGTATGTCCTGGAAACAGTGATAGTCACTGGATTTCACTTGCCTCAGAGATACAACAAAATGCCACTGAACAGCAGCCAGTGGCTCAGTCCCTTTTTTTTTTTAGCTAGAAGCGTCTTAGTAGGGCGCACGCACAAAGAAATGAAGCCAAAGCCAGCTTTGCTAAAATTGTGGGTCAAAAAGGAGCGCTTATTGTATATATATTTACAGTTATACCTTCATGAATTGTTCCATGCATTTCGCTGCCAAACTGTTACCTCTAAACAAAGTCCTTGGATTACCTGTAAAGAAAGTAAGAACACCTGCATTAAAATAATTCCTGATCGAAATTGTAACCTTTGACCGTTCTATTCGGAAACTGTCGGCGACCAGTCAAGCAATGCATTCTACCAGTGTTTCTATTGTGCTGTGCAAGTTCACTATTAGCTTTACCATAGTTAGTAGAGGGGACTGGTTATGAAAGTCGGCGAGCTTCAATGACCGATGTCTTTGTTTTGATTTTTGCCTTGTCACGTGATAGCGGCAGTGCACATTTTCAAACTATCATGGCGTCCATCCAGTAGATTCTTAACTAACTATGGCTTCACTTTATATGACATCCTTTAGTGTGTCCATTCCTTCGAGACGTGTGATTGTTTATCTTTTCTACTTTTTTTTCGTTTGCATGGTTCTTTCTGGTGCCGTGACTCGTATCATGATAGATGTAAAGACAGAGTAAGCAATATAAGAATACTTTTTGATTTTCCTTACTTGTCTTTCTTATCTCCAGAAGTGTTACGTAATCCAGAAACGGTATCACCAAGTCTTGACCAATAAACAGCCGCACCATCTGGTGGGCAAGTGTTGAAAGGTCAGCGGTGGTAAGCTGGTCTGTTAAGCTCAGCACAGTAGGGTCCAGGCTCTCTGGGTCGTTTGTACAATTGACAAGAATCTCCGTCAAAGGCTGGTAACATTTTTGGGGCAAAATACGCTCCTGTGTGAGACGGACTTTCATCCTGATACTGCCAAGATTTTCTCTATCGGAGGGGAGGAAAATAAATTCACGATTAGTGAAGTAGTTGAATCTCAGAGTAATCTCAAAAGATATTACATTAAAACCAAGACTATGCTGTCAACATCTGCGAAATTTCATCAAAAGTAGGTAACGTCATCAATCAACCAGGACGCGAAGGAAAAAAGGGAGGAAAAGAAATGGAATGAAAAGAGAGGACAACAATTAGCTTTTTTTCGATTCAATATGTCTTCAACCTCTCTAACTGTTCCATCCTGACAACAATCGCCTATAAAGTAAAGGCTGTAACTCACTAACTTTCCAACCTTTTTACAAATGAAAATATCAAAGATTTGATTTTATGTTTCTTGCCGGGAGGTGATAAGGTTGTTTTTTGCTTTCTCCCCCCCCCCGCCCACCACTTAGTTTGCGTCTGTTATGCAGGTCGACATCTTTGTGTAGAAACTTTAACTCATCCTCTGTTATCCAATGATCACCGGTAGTTTGGAAACTGAGAGGAACCGGAGAACAAGTCACTTGACCCCCCAGTTGACTTAACTCACGTTTTCTGTTCTTTTGTTTGAGCCAGCGGTAACAACTTGTACCAGGCGTCTCTACTGAGGCCAACTTTAAGCTTGGGTAGAAAGAAGGTGGCCTGAAAGGGAAAACAGAAACTCAGACTATGAATTATACCGAATTATCTTTATCTTCCGGTCATGTAGCCTGAGAAAACGGCCAGCACTTCTTGACGCCACCACTGGAGGAACGCAGAAAACGCAGAAAATCCATGCCGATGATGCATCACCTCTCGCCTGTGGGAAGTAACTCTGATTGGATGAAGCAAATTTTTAACCAATCATAAGTACCACCCAGATCTGGGTGGTGACTCGTCATCAGTATGGAATTCATTCTGCGCTCGTTTCTCAGACGTCATTTCGAAGGGAAACTAGTGGTGATGGCGTCGGAAATGTCGGCTGTTTTCTCAGGTCACCGCATGTAGGGAAATAGTGTTAAGAGGATATAAGGGTTACAAAAAACAACTCAACTCTTAAAATGAAGTTCCACCTTATAATGCATCATGATAACTCCTGAGCCATTGGAGTGCCCGGATGAGAATGAATGGTGGATCTTAACCCTTTAATTCCAATATAATAAATAATTTATTTTTCTTAATAATGCATGTCCTTATAACCTCAGTCTTTATCGGAGTAGTTGGGAACATATAAATGTCAAGTGAACTCATCCTTTTACAGCAATTTCCTTTAAATCTTCATTATCTCTGTCCTGTTAAGAATTAAAATCATGGCTTTGAAGAGGAAATCAATGTTGAGCTCTGTTAGGACTCGTATATGTGTATTTTTTATAAGCATCTTGTGACCAATCGTTGTTTGTTCATAATAATCATATTTTTAAAATTTTGTTCGTTTCATTAGTCCGTAGTTTCTTACCTTTCCGGAGCACCATAGTGCATCTGATTCAATTTTTACCTCGGCCGTGAGCTTCAAGTCCTGTAATGGCTCCTTGATGTCAAATTCCAGGTACTTTTGTTTGCTAGGGATCCAGATCTTTTTGTTACCCTGACCAAAAGATTGAACCGATGTTTGAGTATGGGTCTTTCCCCCCGGGGGGGGGGGGGTACTGCCATATATGGGCTATATAGGTATGTGCCGCTGTAAAGGGTATGGTTTTCAGGCAGTTTACTCTTGGATAGGGTATATAAATCAAAGCGTTTGGGTCTAGAATAGGGTATCATTTTTCAGGAAACTGATCAGTTGGTTGAAGATTTTATCTAGACAAGGGAAACAGCTACTCTAGGATAGGGGGATTTGGGGAGTTTACTCTAGTATAGGGTAGCAAAATTCAGCTGAACTAGCTCTGGTATAGGTTAAGGGTTCCAGGGTCCCAGCGGCACATCCCCACCCAGAAATTCCTAAAGTACCCCCCGGGGTCTTTCCGACGAAAAGACGGTGTTGGAGATCGGAAACCGATTAACCCATTCCCATTCCAATCAAATTTGTCAACCTTTAGTCGTACGATATGACGGCAAAGAAACTGAAAACAAATGCACCACTTGAAATGTGTTGTTCAAGTTCAAAGTATTTTTTGTGCTCATAGATCTCAGTGTAGCCTGCGTAGCAGGCGCTTGGAAGTAGTGGGCGAAAGAGAGAACGGGCGCGCGCGAGGGAGACACGTGAGGGGTGAGGGACCCCTCTCCCCTCGCGTGTCTCCTTTTCGTGCGCCCGTTTTTTCTTGTGCCCACTACCTCCAAGCGCCTGCTACGCAGGCTAATCTCAGTGTTCTCATTTCCGTCTTTGTAATTGTGATTGCTGGAGCTCGCTGGTAGAAAACGCAAATCAGTTCTTGGTATGCGACGGTTTTGTTGAAAAATGGCCAATTTGATGGAAAACGCTCGACAAAAACGACGTCCCCAGGTACTCATAGAGAGGCTCATGTTTTAGCTCGAGATATCACAGTCACCACCCGTGAAGCTATGACACGCAACACAGCATTTCTTACTTCAAGCTGCTCTGATACGAAACGGTGCCTTTTATTGGTAAAACCAATCATTTAGTTTGTGAATAGTTTTAACTGGGTTCAGGACACGACAATTTACGACGGCGAGAGTCCCATGCATGTACGTAGAATACTGAGTAGCCAAACTAACTAAGCTATTTACACGTTTGACTACAAAGAACCCGAGCAGTGCTTCAGTCTTTAAGAGTACCTCATTGTTAGTAAATGGAAAAAAAAAAGACGAAAAGCGAAATGCATACCTCAGGTTGTTTGACGAGGGCCTCCCTCAGTGATTGTCGCAGATGACAAGTGCTACTATCTCCAAGGGAAAGCTTAACTATTGGCTCCATACAGCTGCGAACTTTGTCCGGAAGATCCCTTAGAACACATAAGTTAAAACTTGATTATGAAAAGTTAAACGTGAGCCCGATTAGGGACCGTGTTAAAGGCCTCTGGCTGTGGCTGTTAAATTATTTTTAAGGGTTATTCGATAGACTAAAGAGTAACACCTCCCTAGGGAAAATATAATTTGTTCACCCACGAAACACTGAGGGGTTCTTAAGAACTCGTTTAAACATGTCCGTGTGTTCTAAATCCAAATAAAATTTGGACGTGTTGGTTTTTGAGAAGAGAGGAAAACCTGTGTACTGACTGGGAGAAAAACCTCTCAAAGCAAGGGAGAGAATCAACAATAAACTCAACCCTCCGACATATAGCGTCGACGCCATATTTGAACCCTGAACCGACTTTGGTGGAAGGCGAGTGCTTTAACCACTACACCACCCTTGTTCCTCAAAAGAATCGACTCCCGTTACTGGGTGCTGACGCTTTTTGCGGACACATCTATAAGACGAACACCGGCGGTATCTCAAATCATTGGATAAGAAATCTAAGTCATTAATTGACTTACTCTTCATGTACTTATGGCCTCTGGGCCTCGTTGTTCGTATTTATCAGCAAAAAACTTACCTCACTTCCAGCACTTTAACCCTAATTTTATTTACCTCTCCCTGGCAAAAACAGTAGAAAACAACGAAATTTAAACCAGTGTGATTGTTGAATAAACTACTGGTAAATAATAACAAGACAGTTAAGATTGTTCTCAAGACTCTCCTAAAACGGGCAAGTCCCGGTAACGTTTGGTATCCCAAACGTACATTAAGTACTGTCTGGTAGCTTTCATTTTAAAAAAGTGGAAGACAAGTTGATGATGGAATCCATGCACTGAAACTCACATCTAGAAACACCTTTCATTGCAGCATTACGAGAAGAATCACTGAAACTTCTATTCAGTAGCGTAACTTTTTGCTTTTTTTCTTGAATTTTTAGTTTTTTTAATTTTCCTCGCCGCCCTCCGGCTTCGAACTACATATGGTTATAGAAGACTACATGATCGTTCCAAACCAAAGGGTTTATTCCTAAAATACTACTACTAATAAGCCAGTTTATAAAGAAAAATGAAAGAAACGAATAATAGAAACAATACATGAATACATTACAGTAAAATTGTGATTTGTCAAAAAATAAAAAAAGAAAATTGAAATCGAACATGATAAAAGCAATCGAAACTTCTAAAACTATAGATAGGGAATACAGTTTAAGCTTTGAGGGCGTTGGACATAAAAAGGAATCTGTTCGTCTTGAAAACGGGCCTAACTTTCAGTGTGTTTCTTAGAGTCGACCTAGAGGTGTTAAGAGCAGGGAGAAGGCGGTGGAACTTATTCCCTTTGTTCTAATGTAGTAATGCAAACCATTAGTCTTTAAGGGATTGGATACACATGACAATGAACGAGATGTTCTTTTCACCTTCTCAAAAAGCGTTGTCTCGATCCTGATATCTCCTTGAATATCTGAGAAATGGTGTGAGTAAAAAACAGGGGACAGTGGAAACCATTTGTCCAAGCCCTTTGCCCCAGAACCGCTGTTTGTTAACATATCGCGGTCAAACGTGACCCGCCCGATGAGATCATCAACTCTGCAGGGAGAGACCGGAAAAGCAACATGTAAGTTTCCTAGCTTAACAGTTTGGAATTTTACGCAATGTTATAGTTTTATAACTGCAAGTTCTCTGGTCTCATAGTTAAAGCCCAGACTCAATGCATTGTGGACTGTTGTCACTGTTTAATATTTGCGATAAAAAACAACCTGCAGGCCCTTAAATTAAAATTAGAAAAAAAAAGAATTTAGATGCCAACCTCACAAACCGTTTGCTGGGAACTTGGTAATATTTTATTCACGAAGTGTAAAACTTGCAGAAAAAAAGTGGACTGAAATGGTGTATTTTTAGGAATATCCCGTGTCATTTGCTGGTGAATTTATCTTTCTACTTGAAGAGAGAATGATTTCCTCTGCAATTTTCGTATTCATGCCGGGACACGAATTCATGGTGGTGGTTCGAGAGATAACGGCTGTGCGGAGATTTCCAAAGAGTTTTACTTTAATCCGAATTCTGTCTTCCTTACCCGATGGTGTCCTCGTCATAAACGTAGACTGACAAGTTTGTAAAACCAGCTGGAAGAAACATTGTGTATTCTTCGCCCCAAAATGGCTCCAAATCCCTCCATACTGTGGCAGTTCTGGAAGAGAGTAAACACCTCACAGGACAGGCCTCTTCAACGAGCTAAGTTGTAACTTCAACCACAAATAAACACCACATTTTACCTATCCTTCAGGCTCGGCCTGTTTTTCAAAAGAAGGAAAACGCTATCCACTAGGTAAATCCCTATCTACTACTGGCTAACGTGTATGGTTTCCCCAATACTTATCTACTAATAGTGATTTATCTGGTGATCAATGTTACCCAGTTTTTGAACAACTGGGCCCAGCTACGCAATGTATATAATGTAGATACTATATACGGGACACAAAACCAAAACATATTTCCATCCGAATGTACTCAGAATCATGATCTAAATTTGAGTCAGCACCTAATTTTTCTTTCAACTGACAGAGACTTTACTTTTTTGGAAGAAATGATATAGTCTTGCACTAGTTTTTTACTTTAAAAACTTAAAAATAACACGTTAATAACTGAACTACATGATGTTCGCGAGTTTTCAAACTAAACCGTGACAGCCTGCCGGCAAAACAGAGACGGCGGAAACAACATGCTTTTGCCATTCCGCTGCCAAATTAGTACTGATAGTATTTTACGGTATGCTTAAAAATAAAAAGTAATACAATTTTAAAGGAACCGGATATTCTAAGACTATTGACCCCCTTTTCTGTGTGTAGTCGTCTGTGTTTTGCTGTCAGTGTTTTAACTTTGTGTTCGACTGTTTGATGCTAAAACATCCGGTCGGTTTTTTGTAATTCAGCTTTCATCGTGATCGATCGATGTTTTGTAAACTCTGAAGAACCAGTTAAAATCACTTTATAAATACCGGTATATCCTTTTATTTTAGTTTTTTAGATAGTCATTTGCATTTGAACTCATACATGTAATTGTTCACTTAATCAATACCTTTTGTCCCTTAAGGGCAAAATTATTTTTATACTTTTCTACTGACAAAAGTATCTAGCGCCACTAACGTAACATAGCACCAACAACGTCCTCTCGGTCGCAATGATTGTCTGATGTTTTGGCTGCTTATCTTGTACCCTTGTAATAAAATTGAGCTGATTAAGCATTGTCGGTTGCTAGTGTAAATCACACGCGAGGGAAACAAAGCTGCGATGTGTGATCTTTTAATTACAGCAACGATACTCCTCTATTCGTGCCTTTTCACATCCTGACCTGATTGTTTAATACAGCAGTTGCCTCTTGGTTCCGCCTATATTGATCGTCAAAAGAGGGTTAAATATATAGATTTTAATACGTACTTTCAGACTGAAATTTACAGAACTATTGTCGACGCAGCGATTTAGACTGTTTTCTTTGTTCGGTTTATTGATTTTTCATCACTTCTTGTTTAATTTGCGCATTGCGGCATTCCAGTGGAAGCTAACTCATTATCAGGGGGTAAATACTATATTGTAAAAGTTGAATTGATAAAACTGTGCGAGGTTATAAAAATATCCACTCTGCGTCATTAATTTCATCTTTTTTGAGATACTTTGGTTTTCCTTTTCGTTTCATTTTTTCTGTTCTGTAAATTTGCTCATCGTAGTTGTTTTCTGAAAGTGAACCAGTTTAGACTGAGTCACAGACAAAGTTCACTTACCTTGCTACAACGTCGTTGTCTACCTTCACGATGCAATACGGATCACTCTTTCCAGAGCTATAAATAAAACGGAAACAACATTGTTTTTTCGTGAATAAAAACATCGAGTCCGTTCAGTGTTCATTACGTATAATGTCTATAATCGCGCTCCATGTTACACGATTCACTTAAAAGTTTAATAGTTAACCATTGAATATACAGTTGAGTAAAAAAAAGTTTGGACTCACATATCTTTCCTTGGAAGGTTCTTTCCCTCTCCGATACGAAGGTACAAAATTGTACTTTTTGCGGACATTTCGGACAGTGAAATGATCTTTACGTCGATCAGATGGTGGAACCAAAACAGGAACAAGATCAGGGAATGCCGAGAGAGATGTTACTAACTCAGTCAAACAACTCTATTAAGTTTCCGTCTATATATCAAAAGGACCAAAGACAAGCCTGTTTTGGTTCGTGTTTCGTCTTTTAAGAGAGCTGTTCCAATACCATGTTGCGTAGTAGAAAGTCAGCTTGCATTTAAGGCAGGCCAAGCAGAATTTTTTGCTTTCAATGGTTCTTCAATTGTCTTGCGTTACCTGCATTTAATTAGCAAGCAAAATAAACAGTAAAAGGCCTGTATTGGACAATTAGTGGTGACACCCAAGCTATAATTAGCATAGCTTCACCCTTGCAAACTATTGGCGCAAATCACAAATATTGGTATTGATTTTTATCAAAAGAAAACGTCCGACAATTTCGATTGTTACGTATTTGACTGACCAGCTACTGTTTAAATTTGCCAGCGAAGAGGTGTTTTGTTTTTATCTTTTTACTGTATGGGGAAGGCTAATATAACGAAACAGATCTTTTACGTACTTCCTTTTTCGGTGAAGTGTTTTTTTCTTTCAGTTCGTTGATGACTCATTATACCCTATTAAAGGACATTTTTTTTTTTTAAATAAATGGGATTTGTCGACATCTCTTAGTCAAGCCAAGAACTTTTTTCTTTTTTTCTTTTTGCTTATAGCCTGAATAAATCACAGAGGCAAAGCAGGTCAAATAAAAAGAAAGTCGATGGAAGAGAGAACAAGAGAGAAGGGGCAGTCCCTTTCTCCCACTCTGCAGGAGGTGTTCCAGCTAACCAAAAAAACTCTTAATAACATGTACAAGAACATAAGTCGAAAGTATCCAGGGGCATACCAAACAGGTAAAGCTTTGCAATTTCATCTGAGTCAGAAGAATCAGTGTAGCCCGTGACACATATGAATTAAACCTATGGTTACTACATTTATCCGGGTTAGATTACGTCGATCTACGTCTGCCACGTAGGCTAAAGCATTGGAGAAGAAAATATACAAAACGTGCGATACACCATAAGCCGCTCTATTTTGAAAATCTGCTCTAACGATCGAAAAACTGGACAAAAAGCTCAGCGGAATACATGAAAAATATATCCGTAGAGAGAAAAGGGAAGCAAAAATCGGTATTTTAGTCGTAAGTCATCATTACAAAAAAATATATGTGTACTTCATTTGGGTACAGGTCGGTACACTTTCTAAAAGTCCGTTTTGCTTGAGTCATCGGTCAGGAGGGAAAACAGTCGACTTGCTCGTGCTTCTCTCTCTCTGTCATGCTCTGTTTCCGCTCCGTTTTCGCACCCCCTGGTCGTTCAAATAAGCCGACTCGTCGTGAGCAAGCCTATTCTATTGTTTACGCTATAGCTACGCTTTTTCAAGATATTGTAACTGGAATGGATTCGGAAATATCATCTGTATTGTAAATGTTCATAGCTTATGTCAAAGAAATTAACACCAACCAACTATTTAGCATTTTCTTTAGCTACCTTTTTTGGATAAATACTACCAAGATTCTAAGAAAAGATCCGTAGTTGGGCGTCAACCCCAGTAAATATCTGTGTAAGTAAATCAATGATCCTGTTAGGGACCGGTCATTATTTATCGCCTGGGGGGGGTCGGAGTATTTTTGTTGTCACATCGGAGCATTTACCTGATCCCCCCGTAGAGTATCTAGTTTTTTAAAGATCCCCCCTTATTGGTAGTGGAAAGTTTCATGATCCCCCCCTTTCTCCCAGCCACCGCCAAATAACTTTTTGAATATGCAAGTGATATCTTTAATAGTGGTACTTACGTCTCATGGACCTTGAACAACAACGATAGATATTTGCTCGTCAGATACGAACTGAATTTTCGCGGAAGTGCCAATCTCAGGCTGTTCATCCAAATCCACGAAAACATAGTCATCGTCGCTCTCTGCCTCTTCACTTTCGGATTCTTCATCCTCGGATTCCACGTCATCTTCATCACTCGACAGTTCTTCTGTTATCACAGTCTCTTTATTCTGTCGGTAATAGTGACATCGAATGGCCTTAACTTTGTCAAGTTCCGACCCACAGTCGTCAAACCATGCTTGTTGAGATACAGGTCTAGTTCTCTTACCCGCAACTTTTCAACTTTGCCACCCTCGATGAGGTTATCCCATTGAAAGTCCTTGTACGTTCGTTCGGCCTCTTGCCTTCTTCGCTCCTCAGCTGCTCTTGTTCTCATGTCCTTTCGGATCTCAATATCCTTCAAATGATTAACATATGCAATGACGTGCTTCTCTTCCACATTATATTTTGAGCAGAAGCTCTTCATGGTATCCTGATCGTTTCTGATATTGTCAGAATGTTCCTCGTACAGATATTTAATACATTTTCTTGGAAGGTAATCATCTGGTGTCCTGCCCGTCGATTCCGTCTGATAGATATCCATGAAATGTCCAGGATTGTTTGAGTCTGGTACAGGTTGCGGAATTCTTTCCGTTTCTGGACCGACCCATCTATTGTTAGAACACCAGGAACAGAGATTGGAACTTTCTTCTCTTGACTCTTTACAGGCATCACGACAGAATTCCATAAAAAGTTCTCCACGAATATAGTGGTCTTCCATAAACGATTCGATCTTTCGGAAGTATGCTGCACCGGGCGCTTGCTCTTTGTTTCGTTCTGATGCACCCCGATAGTTGTCGAGGTAAACAGAATTGAAAAAGAATAATTCATCAGCGGACTCGCTTGATACTTTTTTTACAAAATGGAGGGTCTGTAAAAGGGTTTGGGTTTGTGTCTGGGCTAGAATAAAGTTTATGTAATACAAAATACAACTGAACGTGGTCTTGAATATATGGTTGGGGGTTTAGAGTCCTAGCGGCAAATCCTACCAAAGTATTTACAAATGCACTCACCCGGGGTCCCGGCGCGACCTAAAATTCCTTTTTTTTTCGTCTGATCCCCCCCATTATGCTTGTCAATTACGGCTGATCCCCCCTAAAGGTCTTCAAAAAACCATGTGATCCCCCCCTAAATACTCCGACCCCCCCCAGGCGATGAATAATGACCGGTCCCTTATGTGAGGAAAGTCGGAGAAAACGTGTCTAATTAGAAAAGGACTCTGTACTAATTTATAAAGCGACTCGAAGATTTTTATACGGCTTTAACAAAAGCAGAGCCAGGAGCTGTTAAACCGCCAGTGACCACCGTAGAGCTGTGTTTTTGTTATTGTTAGCAACATCGCATAGACAAACAGGAGGCGGTTTAATATGAGTATTGTCTGGTAACATTTTTTTTCGTGTGGTATTTTTAGGGACATTTTGGCAGTTAATTAGTAAGGTTGTGCGGTAGTTAGGTGTTTACGTACCAACCCCACCCCGTCTTATGGCGTCTTCTCCATTAAACAATAAAGCGATCAAGAGGGATTGAAAAACGACGAATAAACAAACAAATAACGATGGCAACAGGTCTTTTTCTCAAGATCCCCCCCCCCCCCCAAAAAAGTTGGAACATGTTAGCTTTGTTCAGTCAAGACTAAATCTTTTCTCTGACGAGTCTACAGAGACGTTGATTCACTGTGTGAGAACTTACGGATCAGATAGGCTAGACTTCTCCCAAATAAGGTCTCACTGTAAATTTAGAGAGAGGGGTTAACCCGGCTGCCTGGGGGTTAACCTGCCTGACTCACGCAGTTCCTTCTCAGGTGAGCTTAAGGGTCCTTTGTGTCATTAGGTCGTCTTGATGTCAGAAGAGTTTACTTTACATTGACAAAGTTTTATTTTAATCTTTTGGCATGCGGAAGGTGCACCTTGTTCATCGTTCAGTAGACCAAGTATTTATGGAACCCACGGCAAAACTGAAAACTACGGAGCCCAGCAAGTGCCATGAAAATTGTGTGCTCGATTTTTCCTTTCTCGACTTTTTTCCTCGCCTTTAAATTTTTTCCAGACTTTTTCTCGACTTCTTTCACCACTCATCACATATATTAAAGGCCCATTGAAATGTAGAAGTGCTTAGAGACATGGTCAGGTTTGATTCTTGGCTTTGTAACTAATTTATTTATCGCTGGAAATGAAATGTCGTGCAGTTTGACCTCCCTACCTTCCTATCTTACAACATGGCGACTCCGATTGCAATAAAACCCAGATCATGAGAAATTTGCATCTTTATAGAATACAGCTGTGGTAACCGTCTTCCCATATCATTACTCATGCCGACGTAGCTAATGCTCAAAATTGGGAGGTATTTCCCCTAAAAAATCCAGTCGAGCCACCTTAACCGCTTCGCCTTTTCTTTTGGCCACACTTCTTTGGTCACGACCAATAGGCGTACATCAAGTACTGTACGTGTTTGCATTATTTTTTGGAGGAAGACTGGACACAAATGTCGTTTTCAAAAATGGCGTCTTCCTTCGGAGTGATGAATTCTTGAATTCTTTATCTACTTCCGCTTATCGAGGGCTAATATAACAAGAAGAGGCGAAAGACTCGTTCTATAATAGTTCACCCGTCCTTATAAACATGTCAAGATCCAAATCAACGCCGGACATTTATAAAGTGACAGTGACACGAACAAACTCTAAGACTCTGGACGAAGAACTTCTCGAGTTGTGCAACTTGAGCGGGGTAACCCTGGATCCCGATGTATTCAAGATACTGTTGGATTTGATAAAGCTTAACGTTTCTCCGACTTCCTTGGTTAGTATTTTGAAGAAAATTGCTGCAACTAAAGGATATCCCAGCGACACGCCATCGCATTCCACGACGAAGTTGAGTTCCTCAAGTTCTTCGATGGCTACTAGTAGCTTTGACACATTGCAGTCTTCGCATTTGGGTTCAAGCTCTAGTTTAGGGTCAACTCAAACAAGCCGCGAAAGAATTCCGATCTCCAGCCGTTTGAAAGAGTTGAAAGCACAAGCAGCCATGCAACAGTAAAAGAAGCTTTAATTATTTAATTTGGTACGATCAATAACACTCACTCATGTTTCAAGTGCAAGTTCTGATCAAAGTGTAATTAACTGCAATATTGAACTTCCCTTTATAAGGGGTCACGCAAAATCTGAAGATGCAGTGGTCGCTTGTCTCAACATATATACGTTTTCACAAAACATGTATTGCATGCAGTTTTGCAGTGAACTAAGAAATCAGACCATAAGTCAAGCTTCCTCACAGACCCAGGGACAGTCAGTCAGCTGAAAAAGTTTTCTACCTTTTTTCCCCACCCAGCTGACTGCCCCTGGGTCTCCGAGGACGTAGGTCAAGTGTTGCTTCCCAGGAGTTAAAGACAATGAGATTTGGAAACTGTCCCCCCAGAGGTCATTACAGTCTCTTACAAGAGGTTCCTACTATAAACCTTTGACTGAGAATATTTTGGTTTTATAAGGAGGTGGTCACTTATGAGAGCTGGTTGCTAATGAGAAGGTTATCACCCATGTTTCAGCTGCACCCAGATGCTTAAAGAACACAAGTTAAAAAAAACGTTAATTTTGAAACACCAACTCCCCCACTGGTCAGCCTAGTCTGCCTTTCAATATATTTTTTTATATCTTTTATCATCAACAAGAGTGGTAATAAAATAAAGTAAATCAGTGATCATTCAAGATGCAACCTAACAACTTGTTTTCACTTCTTTTATAAGGTGAATATCATTTTGGGGATTAAAAAAGCAACATGCTCACTGCTTTGTTGACAGTGTTGTCTGTTTTTGCTTATTACTTTGCAGTTTTCCCTGTCTTCAGTCTAACATAGTGTCGTGTTTAATAAGCCAAGACATTATGTGGCCTTTCTATTCTCCCTCCCACATTGTACCAGTGATCTATTAAAAAAGGTAGTAAAGGTTTCATTTTGACTTAACACAAGTTGCCCACATTATTTTACTGAGTTTATTTGGGCAAACATTTCAAGGAAGAACAGGAGAGATCTGGAACTGACACATGGATACAACATGGTCAACATTGTTCTAGCTCTGGTATATGTCATGTTGAAAATTAAACAACTACTATAATTTGCAGTCTGTCTACTTTGAATTTGAAATGTTGAAAATTAAACAAGGAGTAACAAAAGAAAAGTGATTCTGGGCTTACTATTTCCTCACAAGGGGCATTCATTTCTTTGGTGGTCATGGATGGTGCACTTTTTTAGAGGACGCTTACCATTTGTTGCAGTAAGGTTCAACACATGCAAGCAAAAGTCAAAACCACAAGCTGGCTACTGTTGCCATTCGTGGTTTAGATTTCCCACTGTTTATTAGCCTTTTCTTCTCCACACAAAAACATCCCATGGTTTTGTGAGTTTTACATTAGTAATTCAACAAAACAGTTTCAAATTTATGCACCCCTCAAAAAGAAAAAAACAACAACAACAAAAGAAACATTAAAAACTTAAGGTCAGCATTGAAGTTGACAACATTTCCGTAGACACAACTGAAGTCATAATGGTATGAAGAAATTTTATTTTTTATTTTTTTGCTGGAATTTACAACAAATATACAATTCAAACAGGTTCCATAATTTGACAGTTGAGTCTTAAAAAACTGACACAGTCTTCTCATGGCTCCATATCATCATCTTCCAAACTAAACATGCTACATTCACCAACAATCTCAACATGGTGAACACTGTCAGTAAAAACAAAACAAAATTAAAAAGTTACCATCATTTATGAAAACGCACTGAGAAAATTAATCTAGGATGGTGACAGAAAAGAAAATAATGTTAACTATTATTATTATTATTTAATGGTGAATTTCAGTAGAGGCAAGCATTAGGAGCTCAAAGTTATGTAAAATACATTTCCAGCAAATACAAGACATTTTAGAAAATTAACATATTTTTTTTGGCAAAGAACATCATTTAAAAATTTAAGTTTATCAAAGGCATTCTAATTGATCCTTTAATTTGAAAAGTGAAAAAAAAAATTCAGTGGTCTGGAGATAAACATAAAACTGACTTTCAAAATGTCTTTTAAGTTTATTAAAGTCATATAATTCAAACTCAAAAGAGGTCTGAACTAAACTCCTCAAAATGTCATTTATTTTTTCATTCTTGAACATTTGTAGGTTTGTTTAGATTATGGGTTGTAGTAACCTACCCTTTGTCTTCAAACCTTTCTGCTTCAGGGCAGCTCTCCATGACAAGACTGGTACACGAATTAGTACTGCTACTGCTATTGCTGCTGCTAAGTCTGTTTCCTCTCTGGTCCTAAAAATAATGACAAAACTCTCACCGAGGCAATGCCAGAAAAATGTACTCTTTACAAGTAAAATAGCTGTCTTCGCTCTTTTAAGTCACTCACAAGAAACTTCAAAGTTTCTACCGAGGTTAAGAAATGGACTTGTTTACCTCTATTCTGGATTTGAGCTAAGCATTAGATGTTTGGAAGAATTTTTTGGTACATATGAAGAGAACATACATACCAGTAACTGTATTTGCTTTTGACAATGATGATAAATAAAAATAATGATAATGATAATGATAATAAAAGGGACAAATATGCAGATTTAAAATTAGGAGTGAAGAGTTTATATCCAGGACATAAAGTTAGCAGTAGAGAAGTTGTATTTGATTTCCTAGGTGCATACTCCATTAACATACAGAAGAAACTTGCTAAGTTTCTGGAAGATAAGAAAGTCGTGAATGTAACTATAGAAAGATCACAGAAATGGATAGTTTCTCAAAACTGTGTTCAAGTAGTAAAAAAGTTCACGTTGCACAGACAGTCATTGTTTAGCAAGAAGAAAAATTCTAAGTAGATAAGAATATTTTTGTATTTTAGATTTTGACTGCATGAACATTCATTTTCACTTTGAATTATTATTGTTGATTTTTATTACCTTATCATGCATTTATTCATAGCCTTAGCCTTTGTAGCAAAGTCAAACAAATTTGTGAGTGATAGAGGTAAAAAATATATGTATATTCAGGGCTGCTGCTGTGATTTCAAGTTGCCAGGTATATCCAATTGGCAGATGGGAAATTGAACAGCTGGGAATAAGTAGACAGGGGTCATGCTTTAAACGGCCATGGGAAATCCCTGGTCCCCGCTCCTTATTGGCAGCCCTGTATGTACATCTGCAGAATGGTTGTATGCTCCTTGAGCATTTAAGATATATTTTTGTGGTGTCACAAGAATAATGTCCTGAATTTTTTTTTTTTTTGGGGGGGGGTGGGAGGGGGGTGAGGGGCTTTACCTGATCATCTGGTTTGTCCTCTGATGACAAGTTCAACCTGTCTTCTGGACTTTTCCAGGGAATGACTGCTAGGCATGGCTTGCTTCTAAGATTATCATAAAAAGGAAAAAAGAAGCATATGTAATAAATCTATCATCAATACTGTAAATTGAACGCAATAACAATATTTCTCAAACTCATTAATAATTCATTAAGAAAATACAAAGGAAATTAATGTTTAATGAGTGTTTGGAAATCGGATGAAACACTGCTTAGTATTTGCATCCTTAATTTCTCCTTCAAAAATGATTTTGTTTGAGAAGAAATATCAAACATTCGACACAGTGTTTCATCACCAGATGAAACACCTCGAAGTTCGTCAAAAATACTCCGCTGCGCGCCGTATTTTCAACTCTCTTCTCGGTGTTTCATCTGGTGATGAAACACTGCATCTCATGTTTGATATATTACTTCAAAATCCAGCCCTTCAGATGCTACCCCTGTGCTCTTACAAAGAGCCAGCCCTCTAAAGGCCTTGTTAACAAGCAAAATGGCCTTGAATCAGCAACATAGGGCAGACAATGGAAAGAAACAAAAAAAAACAAATGAACTGAAGTCACAACAAGGAAACAACTGCAAATAACCCCCTGTCTGGATGTGGCTTCTTGACAATCTCATCATCTCATCTCTCTATCTCATCTAAACATTTTTGACTCTCTTTCTGGTGCCAAATTTTAAACAATTCTTGGATGAAGTTTTTGTGATTTCTGGAATAATCAGGTCCAGGTAAGTGTTATAAGTCAGCAGAGGCTAAAGGCTGAGGCTGATAACACTAACAGCATCAGCAACACAACACAGATGAAATGGAAAAAAACAACAACATTAAAGATGAGTTGAAACTGCAACAGTGACAAAGGCAGATGCATAATAACATAACATAACATAACATAATCTTTATTTAACGTGGGAGAAACACTTAGCTAAAGCTATTTTGCAGGTTTTCCACAAATCAATATTAAGAAAGAAAGAAAGAAATATGTACATAGAAATGTAAAAATATAAAATATCTAGCATCTAAAATACCTATTATAAAATACCTAATTAAATACCAACAGGGAAATGATCGACTTCCTCCTCAAAAAGTGACACAACAGGTTTTGAAATTCATACAAGGATTTTCAGGGGAAATATCTAGATATGTAGCCTGTGAATAGGCGTTTCTCCTTACTCCCTGCTGCTAGGGACGTTTCGCAAGAAGGAATGTCTACAACTCAGCAACAGAAATTCCATACTGATGACGTAAATCAATGTTTACATAATAAATCTGGTAGTCATGGGGCTCCAAATTTAAATTTGTTTGATCTTATGTTTCTCCTGGTTGATTATGGTAAAGTCTTGTGATCTTTTGCGAACGAGCTCCAGCAAAACCTCTGATGCTTTTCTAAAGAAGAATATATTCTAGAAATATTGACTGTTTTGTAATAGATTCATCATGTTTACATTTGACCCTTGTGGCCTTTTGTCTGTCATTCCTAAACAATAGGTAAAACAATATAACTGCTACGTTGAGCAATCAGAGCTCCTGACCATTCTGGACGGATTTTACATCATCAGTAAGGAGGTTCTGTCCCTGAGTCGCAGACGTTCCCGCTGGCAAAACATCCCAAGTAGCAGGAAGCTAGGAGAAACAGCTGTATTCACATGCTACTAGATGTCTTTCCTTCTCCAATTTAAAAATGCAATTCCTTTCTGTACCAAAACATGTTTTATGGGGTAAAATGTTGAGTTGTTCACTGTACATGCAAAAAGTATTTGATTGGATGGTATAAACTAAACTAAAATAACAGATATTGAACTTACAACTGCTTGAAGATAGCTTCTGGAAGGATTGAATTAGACTGACTTTCATTCAAAGCTTCCTTAACATTAGGGGGTATTACAAAAACTGGCAGGTTTTCTTGCCTGTTAAAACACAAAGTATAATCCAAAGAAAATTAAAAATAGAAACACACGGCTATAATTTGGTAATATTAATTTTTGTTCCTGTTTCAACATGCTAAGTCTTGCTACATTGGAACTTAGAATAACAGAGCAGTGGTTAATCTAGGGAAGGAATTGGCCCGCTAATTTTTGGGCCAAAACAGAATTACCAGGGCTGAGAAAAATATACTATTTTTAAGGCAGGGCTTCCATCTTATCCTAGGGTCCCCTCCACTTACTTGAAGACTAATATTTTGAATCCACAACAGCAAATTAACATAGAACTGGGAAGATGTGTTCATGACAAGAGTCATTATATTTTGGTCTTATCCAATACTATACTTAACAGGGACAGAAAGTATAATCCACCATATTGAGTTGTTTGTTTGTTTGTTCTTCAGGGATTCATTATGTTGCGATTCTACCACACAATATGGCTTGATTTCCGTTGTCTCCCAGGTTCGGTCTCTCTTTCGGGGGCAGGGGGTGACTGCTGGCTTATTTTCCTGAACTGCGGCTAGTAATTGAGCCTACCATACTATTTGGAACTGTCTGTTATTAGAATGATAGTACTGGTATCAGGTTCAAAATTGTATGCCAGATGCATACAGAATGAAGGTTGATTCACTTTGTTCTTCAAATAAGCTATAAGCCACCTTAGAAATATAGGAAAACTTTGCTCTAATGTAACCACACACATTATGCTAACATAAACATTCACTTTGAGACACAGAATATAATTTCTCCTCCTCTTCTTTTTCACAGAGCTGTTATTTTCTTTTCCACTCACCTTCCCTCTGTGCTCTCATCATTATTTTCAAACTCTTGGTCATCATTATCAACTGGACTTTCAGAACTACCAGGTGGCTGATGTGCAACAAACTGATCCAAATACCTTTGCATAATATTTACAGGATAATTGTGGTCATTGCTTATCCTTAAATTGTGCATCCTCGCAGCCATTCTTTCCTCTGACAAAAATTGTTTAGTGGATGGACCACCCTGGCTAAAAGAGACAAAAGAAAGAGTCATGTTAGACTACTGCAAGTACTAAAGTGATTTTTAAACCACATGGAAAAAAGACCTCTATATAGCATAATGGCTAATGAGTTGAAGCAGATAACTATAAAACAAATATTTCAAGTAACAATGTTTTGAGAATCCCAGCTAGCTGAAGGCAAATCAATTGGCTATTCACAAGCTTTGCCAGGGAGAAATTTAGCAGGTAGTTTGAGCAGGACTAGAGTATGGGACCCCTAGATTACAAGACATTTCTATAGTGCTCCAACCCGTCAGATAAGCTGCCTTGAAATTTGTCTTTAGTTCTGGAAATGACTAACTGTTGATTGTTTGCTGCCTGTTATTGTGTTGCAATAATTCTAGCCTAACAAAGCAGTATTTGGTCTCAGAAGATGTTACAATAATATTATGATGACAGCAATGAATTTCCAGTAGAGTCAATATGCACATTTTCTCCTTTTCAGTATGATATATCATGATGCTAGGGTTATAACATTTTATAATCTTACTGGTTATGCATTGGATTACAAAGGATCTTGGAGTATATTATTTTGCAAGCAGATTTTTCACTATCAAGAAACGTTTACTCCAAGATGAAGGACTTTTGGTTTTTCTAGTATGTAGTTTGGCTTACCCTTCCTCCCTATCAGTGGTACTACTTTTCCGTTTTGCTCTACTGGCCAAGGTACTATCATGGCTGCTTTAAATTAAACAAACAAACAAACAAATAATACAAAAAATAAACACACTGACACTATATAAGCACTTGATGTAAGATGCCTCCCTAGGATTATTCATGTGGTACTAACATACATCTGAGCACAGAAAAAGTCCCATCAGTTTTCTGGTAAAACTGGATGGACTGCTGTATACATGCTCATCTTTGCTTTTTGCTCGTGAAGAAATTGTTGTTGTTTACAGCCATCTTTTACATGAAAGATCAACTCTGTCTAGTATTGGGTGATCCTTCACAGAGTGGAAAGAAAGTCTGTTTTACAGCTTGCCATTTGGACAAGTTGAAGCTAGCATTTACTAGCCCAAACGTCATTTCAACTAGTCCCAAACACGTTTTGATGGTCAGAATTGATCTCACAATTCCTTCCTCAAAAAAACTTCTCTGGCCTGTCGGGCAAGTTAAGAACAAAATTTACTAGCCCGAACGCAAAATCCACTAGCACCAGCCTAACGGACATGACTTTCTTTGCACACTGCTTCATAACTTCTCCTGCCACTGTAAATTTTATCCTTCTGCAAGGCATTTGTTGCGCTTACAATGAACTTGCATGATCACACAATTAACTGTTTTGCAGATAGACAAACTGATAGCCAAATGTAGTTGTACCCTCCCCCTGTTTTTTCCTTATTTGCAGAGAGGGAATGTCTTCACGTAGGCTAACAGACTGGCCAATGGCATCGAGATGGTGTGGCTGGCATAAATTTTATTGTGCTTATTTTTTGTCTTCACACAATTCCTACTCTACTATCTTTACACCTGAAACAAACTTACTTCATCCTCAACTTTCCCAGGTACACTGCAAACAAATTTAAAGACCAGCACCAAGTTGGCTTGGTAGCGCAACTGGTTAGAGTGCTGCACTGGTATCGCAGAGGTCTGGGTTCGAATCCCGGCAAGCCTGAATTTTTTCAGGCTTTCTTTTCACAACCAGTGTTCTTACCAGACTGCGGCATTGTGGCATTGCCGCACTTTTTTGGGAAATGCTGCACTGTAATTAGCCCAAGGGGTCCCAAGGGCACAAACAAGGAAGAAAGACATATTACAAAACGTACGTAAACATATGTACACATATTCCCTTACAATATAAGCCAAAATTTAATTGGTTATGGCATCTTTACTGTAACTCAGAGTTGCAAAACATTGAGTTAACTGTATGTAAAATTGGATATTTATTATCTTAGAAAGTACAAGGTATTACAGGGCTGAAAATAACGGACAGCAGGTAGCCGGTCATGATGACCGGCCAAATATGTTTAGCCCGGACAAACTACGATTCTGGCCGGTCAAATAATGAATACTATTATTTATTTTTTTGCCAGGAATATCGAATTATGCTGGCGATAGATTGTTTTTACTACATTGACGATCACATTTTTGACAGCTAGTTTGTGAAAAATGCATTCACTCCTTGTAGAGTTCCTTTGCGCGGTTTTTGCGTGTTTTAATGTCCTGAGTATCATCGTACACCGGTGTCTGAAGTCTCTAAAGGTAAAAAGTGAAGGGTAAATCCTTTTCAAACTCTCGAGGTTCAGGAAATGGAATACACATACAGTTCAACAAACTTAAGGAATTATGAAAAAAAAAATTGGGGTTATTAAAGAACAAAATCTGCACAAATTTGTTTTACGTTGATGTTCTGAAATGAACATCGGTGAAACTTTTTCCTTTTCCTTTCCAATCTTTTTCCTTGCCTGGCACGTGATAGAGAGTCTCCCCCACAAAGAAGAATCGTCGCTAATATTTTCTGCAAAGAAGTTGATTTGCATTGGCGAAAAGTCTGTTCCACAAACAGCGTGTTTGTCATCAGAAGTCAAAAAGTATACAGCAGAGCTTTCATTCGGGTCATCGCGCAACACTTTATTGCAAAGGGCTCAAATGTCAACAGAAATTTGCACAAAGTTGTTTACAAAATAAGATAGACGACGTTCCTTGCCAATTAGTTTAAATTTTTATCAGACTATTCTAGAATCAAGTCCGCAAATGAGATTCACGTTCGACATAAAGAAATTACTATTAATCGATGCGCTAACATTTATTCGCGGAGAAACACAGGATGACGCGTTGAGAATTGCTATTGATTTTTGCGAATTCTGTTGAATTCCCAAAGCAGGTCACATTACTGATTACAGCAAAGCAGAAAGTACAGGTGTAGAGTACGACCTTCAACGTTTTGTTACTCCAAAACTTAGTTTCTTATTGTTTCGCTTTGTTGCGTTTCATTATCATTTATGACATGAAATTGATTTATTGCCGTGTTCTTTTTCTTAGAAGGTTAGGTTTCTTGGAGCATTAAGCGACAACTATATGGAAAATAAAATATTCGTATCCAAAAATGACCGGTCAAAATGACCGGCAAGATGAGAGTTTGACCGGTTAAGTCTGTGATCAGGCTGGACATTGTCCGTTGACCGGCCGTTATTTTCAGCCCTGTATTACCCAGACCTGTGAGTAAAGCATTGAGTTGACTTTATCTGAAAATTGTGACCACTTTTCTCCCTCATGACCCCCTTTTAGCCCCTCTATGGGTCTTGTGGACCCCAGTGTGGAAAATCCTGGTAAGAAATTTGCACAACTGTATTCTGTAAGTTTCATCTTCAGCTGTAAGGATCTTTTATTATTATTATTATTATTATTATTATTATTATGATCATTATCATTATATCAATAACATTATTA
>CALNXK010000023.1:1237500-1362500 GCA_942486035.1 Porites lobata | reverse complement strand
GGCCCTTATTCGAGTAGGGGCACCTTATCAATCAGTTATGGTAATCAAAGTAATAGTATGGTGGAGAAGATTAAGGCAGCAAACTTAAAAGACAAAACAAAGGTGTTGCAGTTTTATGTTAGAAACAACATGACAGTGCACAATTGATTGTTTTAATCTCACAACATGACATTTCAATGGATTAGTTTCTCCAATAGGATTTGAATGTTAGTTTCTTTGCACATTGTGTAGGCCACAAATTCAAACAACCACATTTAATTTGTTAACTGTGATCACTCTTTACTGCCACTCAAGTTCAAATCTCAACTAAAAAGTTTTCTTGACCTTTCTAGTTGGAAAAGCTGCAGTTGAATTGTCTGCACCATTATTTAGATTTGCAGCAATGGCTGGTGATACAGATGGAATGTACAGCTATGGCAAACTGCTTGAATCAGGTCAGGTACATGTATAAGAGTTGGTGGGGAATTGGTTAAAACATGTGGGTGTATTCAAAGGATATGATGAAGAGTCCAATTCACAGTCATTACTCATTCAATTCAATCTTAGGGCACTTACCACAACTATTAACCAGGACTATTCAGCAAGATCAGTCTATTAATAGTGTGCACAGCAGTAATGGGTTTTATTAAAAAATTGAGAGAAGACTAACATAGTAAAAACCAGTGACCAAGAACCAGGGCCCAGTTGTTCAAAGGGTGGATAATGCTATCCAGTGGACAAATCTCTGTCCAGTGGATAGAGAAATCAGTTTTCCTAATACTTACCCACTGGATAGTGATTTATCTGATGGATAGTGCTGTCCAATGTTTGAACAACTGGGGTCTGGGTTTTAAGAACCTGTCAGGCTAAAATTTGCCAGTCAGGGCTCCTCTTTATAAGAACCTGTTTAGCCTACAATTTGAAACAGGTTTTTATTCTCTATGATCTATTCAAACAATTCTGAACAATTGGGCAAATAAGTCAACATTCAGGATCCTCTTTGGAGACAGGTGCCTTGTCACTCCAACTGCAATGTAATGTAATTAATGTAATTATATAAGGAATAAGCTGAATATCACTAAATGCTCTTAGCTACAATGTATTTTTTCTCAGAAAATAAGAACCTATTTAAGAATCTAAATAGCCTAAACTGTGCTAAGTACCATCTCAGTAAGAACCTAAGAACCTACACTGTACATGTATTTTGGCTAACTTGGGAAAATGCAGGTTGTCAGTTGCAGGTTTTTACTGTATTTCAATTTCAAAATGACCAGTATAGCGAGGTAGTTCTGACTTTTGGAAAGCACCTTTAACTTCATAGATAAACCCTAGTCAAACGTGACTCAATTAACTTTATATTAGGACTGAGCTATTTTTGACGGAGAGACCTTTTTCTAGGAGGAGCTATGAGCGAGGTTTGTGATACACCAATCACTAACAACCACGGTGATACAAATAGTTCTGCTCAGTAAATCGACATTATCACCTGATGAAGATCTGCAGTGTGCGGTTGAAATGTCGTGATCGATATCAAAGTGAAAATATTGTAGACAAAAGATAAAACTAAACCCTTTATAGTGATTTAAAGGTAGTTGATCACTTCTTGCATGATACCAAAATTGGTAATTCCTGGCTATATGAAAGAAACAATGCGTTATTGTGTCAAAACAAACAGTTTATGTTTACTTATTTAAGGATTTCACATTACCAGTACATTCTTTTTAACCTGATTATTAATTTTCACCCCTGCAGGGGAGGGTGGAGTGGAAGTAGACCCTCTTGAAGCTGCAAAAATGTTCTCAGAGCTGTCAGAACAGGGGCACCCATTTGCCCAGGTAAAGGACAAATTTGTCAGAATCTAGCATACAGGTACCTTGTCATTACTAACAACATGGTTTGAAAGTATTTTATTTAAGTGTTAGATGGAAGTGTATTTAGCACGATGTGCCATTATTAAAAACAGTTTTTACATGCCCTGCTGCAAAGGAGACCATCATTTTGTCAAATATATGGTCATAAAAAAGCCAACTTCAGGAAGCTAAGGACTACATCCATTTGCAGGGCAAAGGCAGTATCATATTCTTCTGTGATTTTAAGTCCTTGGTTGTTGGTTTAGCCATTGGAATTGTACGACCTCCAGCTCTGCTGCCATCCCTACAACAGTTTAGACTCTTGCCAACATTTTCACTTTTCTTTCAGTTTTCCCTCGCACAATTATATCACAATGGTATCGGAATGACACAGGACTTGAAGGTGGCACTAGGCTTATATGAGGTATTGCAAGAAGAGTTCTAATTTACTAAAATTTACTTGAGTGTCTACTTGGGTGCCTAGAATGAGCTAAGTGCCATGCAACCCTATAATTTTATAGTTCAAGCTACAGGGCAAGTGTTAATTTACTACCCATTGGATTCAGTTAAATGCAGCTGCCCTGATTTGGCTCATACGATGATTATTTAACAAGGGTTTGTTTTATGATATCGTTGAAGCAAAAGGCTTATTATCAATATATTTGAAGAATATCATAATAGATTTTGCCTAAAACATATTACTAAAGACGAATTTTGAGTGCATGACTATAGGGCTTTGGGCTTGAAAAACTTTGGTATTTTAGATGCCAGTAGGTTGTTTACTTATGGAAGGTGGTTGCTTAATAGAGGTGGTGGCACATGGAGGCTTGTATTCAGATTTAATAAATTAAGGAAGAAATGTATGTCAAGACATATTAACCATGTAGTTTTTTTTTAGGTCAGTGCAGAGAATGGTGTTAGTGAAGCTAATACAATGATTGGTAGGTAAGGAAACTGTGGTAAAGATAAGTTACCACACCTATAAAAGTAGCTCTTTCTTTTCAACTTTATGATCTAACTTGTTCCTTAACCTTGTCGATCCTAATTGTGGCCAAAGAAAAGATTCACAAAAAATTTAAATTTCTTTTTATTAAAGCTAGTAGATAAATAGTACTGTGCAAAAGTTTATCCAAAGAGGTTTCATTTGAATGGCAACATCTTAGGTTTTCATCCACAGATTTAAAAGTAAAGTAACAAAATTTTAATAATCTGGTTAAAAAGTGGTCCAGAAGTGAAAGGACTACATACAGGAGAAAATGACCCCCCAAACACTAACAGAAGAACAGTGAAATCAGTTTGCAGACTGTGAGAAGGCTTTCTTGTATTATGTGGGGAGTCAAGAGTGCTTGCTTGTAGGCCAATCAAGTAGCTCTAAAGTTAAGTATTAGTTAAAACCCTAATACTTAGTTATTCATGTTGATGTCAACTTGCCTATCATTTTGGTTACTGTCTATTCATGTGTAAAGTGAAAAATTAGCGCTCTTGATATTAAATAATTTGACTGTGAAAATTTTGATGTTTTGGATTGTTAGTCACCTATTAGAGGTTACCACTTACCAGAGGTGGTCATACATGGAGGTTGAACTTAAGCTGGTTTTCGGTGACCAAGCCTGCCTGCAACCCAAAAAATAACTTCATCATTGAAAATTAAAATATGTGAAATTTGGTGAATTAAAATTAGTTGTAACCTATCAATAGACTTCTTCTAGACATAAGAAAATTTGGTTTAGTCGCAGGACGCATTAAGTGAAGTCACATCCTTGTTTCCTGTTGTTTTTTAAAGGAAATATGTACACCACTGGTGAAGCAGGAAAAGTGGATCTTACAAAGGCAGCTGAGTACTTTACAAAAGCTGCTGAGAAAGGTACAGTACATGTTTTGTTATGATACTGTAAACTGCTGCTTATCGCTTATAAGCCATGGGCTTATATGTCTTTTATAAGAGGTTTTAGGAGGGCTTATAAAAAGAAGGGGCTTATATCCGAGAGGCCTATCACCAGAATTTAAAAAAAAAGTGCTTCAAAACAAGCAGTGGCAGTGCAGATCAAATACATTCTTCATTGATTGGTTTTTGATTCATTTCAAGGATCAGTTTAAGTTTCTGAGAAACTGCCCACCTACCCCTCCCCTAAGCCATCATTTTGCCTTAAGCGAGAAGTAAGTGTTAATGTTAGCTTAGCGGAGGGGTAGGTGAGCAGTTTCCCTGAAACCTAAATTGATCCCATTTCAATACAAGCTAGAGGATCCTAGAGGGGGGTTATATCCTGTGTGGCTTACAATCAGATGTATTTTTTTGTTTACAGGTAAATGGGCCTATAACCAGGGGGTTGCTTATAAATGGTAGTTTATGGTATCTGTTTGTTAAATCTCTTGAGACAGGACACAACATCTTAAATCTTAGAATTCTAAAAAAGGTACCGTAGGCCCTGCAAACCTGAAAAAGTCAGAGAAGCTGAAGGCCTCTAAAATTAATACTGACTTGACTCTTTGGCTGAACTTTCACATCATGTGATTTTGTTTTTCAGTATACCGCTAGATGGGGCTTGACATTTAACTTGTATCACTTTTAAAAATGGTAGCGTTCATTATCACGGAATAAAACGGATAAGGCCATCCTGCGAAGTCTAGAATTATTTATTCCCTACTCCTCAAATGGTGCTGTTTGCAGCATACTCGTTTGCATACTGAGGAACAATCGAATTGCTAGCATAATCACCACAACTTATCCAGCTATCTTTTAGCCTTAACTGCCATCACGGACAATTTTTTGTCCCGGACTACTTTTTCTTTATTAATCGCTTCCAAAGCAAATCGGATGAATAGATCGCAGGTTGTTAACCAGCCTTTATTCATCCTGAATGTATAAGTGTTTTGCACCAGTTTATTTTCTGACATGTATTCTGTTTGAAGATCATCGGACAGACTGGAAACTCTTTAGATTTGCAAAATGTATAGTTTTCAACTTTTTCTGGCCACTCACTATTGTACTGACTCTTCTAACTCTTATCTTTTTTGCCTTACTGGTCTTCCAGGTGACATTTCAGCTCTGATGTCTCTTGGTGCTTTTTACAGTCGAGGTACAGGAGTGAAACAGGATTATGAAAAATCCTTCAAGTATTACAAAGCAGCAGCTGACCAAGGTATTACACAAGACCTGAGACTTCTCATAAGTTAATCAGCGACAGAAAACTTTTTGCTGTCGTTAATTGGGCTGATAAGGAGTAGCCTGTGTCGCAGGCGTCGAAAGGGGTAGGGGACGGAAGGGAGGAAAAAAGGGAGGGGGGCTAGGGGGAGAAGGTAAGGGACTCCCCCTACCGTTTCCCTTTGGTACTTTTCTCCCTCTCCCCCTCCCCTTCTCTTTTTGCGCCCGCCACGCAGGCTAAAGAGAAGATCAGGATACCCTTTTAGAGTTGGAAAGTCTTGGAAAGGGAAGTCCTGACCCCGCATTTCTGCTCTTTTTGTCACGACAATCCCGCATCCCGAACTTCTGTCATTGCTATCCCGGATATCCAATCCCGCATTCCGCGCCCAAATTTTGGCTGATCTCGTTTCCCGTTAACGTATCACGATTCCTCACTGTATTTTGGCAAGAAATCATAATAGGACAGAGATGGAATCTCCCAGTCATTCCATTGGGATATCTTAATTTCAAATTAATTTCAAATTTATTATTTTCTTAATTTTCACTGATTTTGCTCATCAGGTTACCTAACAGCACAGTATAACATCGGAGTTAACTACTTCGCTGGCCTTGGTGTTGAGCATGACTTCAAGAAGGCGGCTTATTACTTTGATCTTGCCGCTCACCGTGGACACGTACATGCGCAGGTGCGATGATTTAACTTGTATCGACCGGGCGCCGGTGGAGATACTGAAAATTGGCCTGTGTGCATCCGTTATGAGGGGGAAGGGGCATGTTCACATGCCAACTGGTGATGGGTACGATATGAACTGAGTTGCCACCGAATATAAAAGCTGAGAGAAGACTGGCACGAAAAGAAAGAAAAAAAAGAAAATGAAAATGGGAAAGAAAATGAAAGATGAGAGGCCATGGCCATGGCTCCATATGGTCAACATATGTATCTAACAACAAGAGAAGCGGGCATATGAGCCATCACTAACCAAGAAAGAATGTGCTTGCACCAACTCAGTCTTTCGAGCATATTCTGCTACCCTATACGCTTTAAGGAAACTTATAAGTATTTTTCAAGTCAAACCATTTTAAGTAGCCAATTCATGGTTTTTGTTGTTAGCATAATCAACTGTTGCATTCAGTGTTTCTCAATTTGTTTGTAACAATTAGTCAAGTGCATAGCTATCTAACTATGGCATTAAAACAGCCATCGATCGTCTTCTTGTCGTAAAAATAAACTGCTCCTCTCGTAAATATTTTAATAAGGCAAGTGAACTTCGACGATAATGTTGATTTTGGAAAATCCATATTTCTCTTTTTTTCTGCTCGTTATACTTTTTCTCCCAGTTTCACACAGTCTTAAGGCCTGGGAGAGATTTCTGAATGATAATTTATCTATGAGCTTGTATAATCTCTTTTTCCAAACTCAACAGACCCTGGTATTTCAGTGATAAAGTTAGAGCTCAGTTTCTTAGTGAAAACAGCCGGGCTTCAGCTTGAAACTGTGTTGAGGTTATGAAAGCTCCTCCCTTAGTTTTGTGCTTTAGAACACGCCAACGGTGTAATATTTCTTTTCTTTTCTTTTTTTTTTTTTTTCGTTTTTAGATCAATCTTGGTAATATGTATTATTGGGGATACGGAGTCGACAAAGACTGGGAAAAATCAAGAGAACTGTACAGAGAGGCAGCAAAGACGAACAAAAACGCTGAACTTCTGCTTAAAGAACTCGAGGATGAAATCAAAGCAAAGAACAACGCTGACGATCCTTAAACGAAACATTCCCCGGTACTGAGCTAAAATATCCTTTCGAGACAAGATTACAAATAACTCCTCGGCACCCTGTGGATCAGTCTGTCTGTTTTTTCCCGGGATAACCCGAACAAGTACATGGCATCACTAGGGGTCATTAAAGTGCAAGAATGAATGAACTTATAGGTTTTTATCACGGATATTAGCTTTTGGCTTCTGTTGCTTGTGATGCTGGAAAGTCCACAAGCACTCAAGGCACTCAAGTTGTTAGAAGAAAACCAAGAACGCGTGAATACGCGTAGTGAATTTACCCTCGCCTGGCAGCGGCTTAACGTGATTTCCTCGAGTTTTAATCATTGAAAGAGGCTGGGGAAATTTACTCTGCATTTTCTCCTTTTTGCGCCCTTATATTTACATCTATCTTAGTTCTTTTTAAAAGGGCGGGAAGAGAAATTTTTGGCAGTAGAATTATAAGAAATGCACGAAGAAAAGGTTTTGAAAATATACGCTTTGACTGATGTAAGGAAGTTTGAAGGGTCGATACGACACTCAGGGTAAAATAAAATCAATGAATTGGTAGTTTCTTGGTATTGTGGACGGGTGTAATCATCAAATTACGTAAAACAAAAGATTAAAGAGAAACTAAGTCTGTTTTTAAATCCTCCTTTCACTCCCAGAAGTGGCCAAGGTCAATATTAGACAAAAAAGTCCAAATTTTCTTGTAAAATAGCGAAAAGCAAATGGGGTTATGTGGAAGTAGTGCTAATAAAAGAGGTTTCATTTGAATGGTCACAAAATTTTCGTTTCAAAAAAAGGTAAAAAGCAAATGGGGTTCAATCAATCAAGAAGTTGGTAGGCTTTACCATTTCGAATGATCAAACTACAGGATTTCGTCTTCACGCTCAAAAGTTAGAAAGACCTTTCAAGACTCAATCAATCAAGTGAAAGGGTTAATGAGATTGATCGCTCTCCCTTTTTAAGTCTTTGAGTAGAGTTCTAAATCACATACTTCATGTGGTTCGTAAAGCGTTCACATTTCCGTTTTGGAATACATTTGATCATTCCTGGCATGTTATTGTTGTTGATCTCTTGACTCAAAATGCAATTGATCTTTCCGGGTGATCTTTGGAAGTACGCCCTTGACCCTTCCTTTTGGTCATAGTTGTCGTTCTGTCGTAGTTCATTCAAGCTTAGTTTTCGCATGGTCTTCTCCCTAATCGTCTTGTGTGGCTCGATTCTTGATTTGGCATGTTTAAGACGATCGGGTGACGATTACGCAGAAACTAGCCTGAGTCACACACGTTATTTTACTCCGAGTTGAGTTTAGTTTCGTCTGTGGTACAGGCTAATAGAAACCAGCCTTTATACTGACTGTCAGTAATACCTTGCTTAATTTTGCGGATGGGCGATTTTTTTTTTCTGTTTTATGAAAAATAATTCCTCCGTTTAGGTTTTAAAGACTGGATAATCTTCAGCAGGTCGCGTTCAGATAATTCCAGGATTAATTTGGTCACATGTTATTTGCTCAAAATACAGATGAAGGACCTCTAGATCTTTCTTCAGCTAGTCGCTTGCAGATAATTTGATCATGCATTGTTTCCGGGATTATTTAATCAAAATGCAGATGAACTGACATTCAAGTTGAGCGAAGAGCGAAAAAGGGTGACAGAAAATGGGAGACATTGCACAGTTCTTCCCTCTCCTGCCTCCTGTCTTCAAGCTTCGTCCTTTAAAATCTGCTCTCCCCCACGGTGGGGTACTCCCTATAATGGCCTATACGGGTAAGAATGCCTTTTTCGGCTTTAGGAGTTGAAAGGGCAGGGGTTTCTTTTGAATCAAAGGGTTTTTTGGTCTAAAGACTATAATTTTATAAAAAGTCGGCTCTTTTTGTATTTCCTATTTAAATGACAATGCCTGCAGTTGAAAGGATCCAAAGGTCTAAACGTGGAGGAAAGAACCATTTGTCATCAAGGCACGAAAACCATATCATGATTGGATCTCTGGGCTCCCGTATAAAAATTTGTTGAGTGCCCCCGGGCTATTAGAACCTCGTGGAGTGATTTCTCTCAATCACATTGTTTGGGGTTTAGACGATGATGATGATGACACCCAGATGATCTTCTGCGGTGGAGAGATGATGATGATGATGAACATGATTTCGGTGGGGTTTACGATGACGATGACGATGACGACGACGATGATGATGATGATGATGATGATGATGATACTAATGACATGAAGGTTTTCAGTGGAGCCCCATAAATTAACTAAGAATTGAATAATGAATTAATTGCTAAAAAAATTTTTGTTTACTAGTCAGCGTGCGTTGCATGCAGCCGGCTTACGCATCGTCTAGACCATTTGCGTTAGTCCTCTATGGATATACAGAGGATTTAGAGTATTTGCGACGCAGGCTACATGCGCATGACAGTTAGCTCGAGGAAGATGCTGTCGAAGATCGTTGGAACGTCTAAACAACAATTGCAGCAACAACAACGACAACAACTTTATTTTGTCGGGGGGACTCCACATTGATTTACATTATATAAAAAATGCTATTAAATATAGAGTGATTACCGGGTGCCCATAATAACCATCGAGGGCTAAAAAGAAGGGTAGCCTTACTTAGGTTATTAATAAATGATTTTCAAGGGTCAGGTACACACACGACACGCAGCTACACAAAAAACAAACACACACAAAAAGGAAAAAACTAGTAAATGAAACAAAGAAAAAAAAAGGAAGATATACAGTCGACTCCCGATAAGTTGAACCTTCAAGGGAAATCCAATAAAGTTCGAGTTATCGGGAATATCGGGAGTTTGAAGCAAATAACCGGAAGTAAGGAGATAAGCAAATGGAAGGTTAAAGGACACTGAATTTGAACTGGAGTGAACAAAAAGGAAAGACAAAGAATTTACTCGGTTGAAATAAATTCAATGTTTCGGACTTCAGTACACGGTTTTTTTCCGACCTGTCACGCGCTTATACTGCTTATAACATGGTTTGAATTATCGAGGGTAAAATTGTATAGAAATGAGCTGAAGGGTTGTAGAAGGGAAACAAAAATTACTTCGAGTTAGCGGGAGGTTCGAGTTATCGAGGGTTTGAGTTACCGAGGGTAAAATTACAGTAAATGTAAGAAGGAAATCCAGGGGAAATCGAGTTAGTGAGGGTTCGAGTTATCGGGAGTCAACTCATACATGAATGAACATGCTTGATTTTTATCAAAATTAAAGTTAAAATCACTTTCTCCAATTAGACAATTGTGGAATGCAACGCCGCGATGAAAAAACCTCTCATAATCTCAGAGAGTTGTTTGAGAATTTTAAAATTCTTTAGCGAGCCTCGGGGCGGGGTGGGTGTAAGCCGACGGCTGTAGCCTGCGTAGCAAGCGCTTGGAAGTATTCTGGCGCATTCCAGTTCGGGTAAACCCCCCAGGAGTAAACCTTTCTACATATGACTGGTTCTTTTCTCGACCCCAGTGCTCAAACAGAAGAACTCTGGAGACAAAAGTCCTGTTGACGAAGAAAACAAGAGTTAACCACCCCCTTGAGCTTCTTTGTAGTTTCCGTTGTTACATTTTTAAGACTTTTTTTGGGCTTCTTGTAAGGTCTGTAAGGTGTGACATTTAAAGAAAAATTCATCGCGTGACATTTCCGGAATAGAATACTTGTGAATTTAATATTCTCGTACTTAAGACGCCCCCTTAACCCCAGGTCATCAACAAATCTTTATTACGCAGTGTTGTCGTTGTTTGTACCTTTTGGGGTAAACATAATACACGCATAGCTCTTGTCGTGCTTCAGTACGTCACCTTATTTTGATTTTTAAGCGTTACAAACAATTTTTCAACCACTTACCCCCAGAGAAAAGATGCCAGTGAAGGCAATATTTAAGCCGTAGCCGAGTTCTCAGAAGCAATGTTCAGCTGCGTTATTCATGGGTATAGTCTGTTCCTGCAAGAGTGACAGAACTTGCCGGGCTGAAAGTTTACTTCGGGTTGATCATGGTTCCATCGAATTTAGACATCTGCACTCAGGGTAAGTGAAAAATTTTCAAAATCCCGTTAATTCCAGGCATGTTGAAATGGTTTTTCTTTTGAGAGAATTTTTTCAGAGCATCCAGACAATTTGAAAAACGCTGAGACAATGATGATTTACACAGTATTTGTACTGTTGGACCGTGCTTTGACATATTTTCAAAACAAGCAATTATCCAATCACATGTGTAATGTTGCCATATACATTTGTTTCTAGATAATTTAGTTGGGACCTTTTGCATAATTTTAAGGGCAGAGGGATTGTTAGGACTTTGCCGGGGGGAGATAGAGGAAGATACAAGGTACAAGGAGTCTATTATGACCAGCGGCATTAGAACGTGGGTTACGCAATGTGGCGTGATGTCATGGTTCCTGGTCTTTGCTGACCTAACATTAACTCCAAATGATAATTAGTCTGGGCAGGAAAGCTTTATTATAGTGAATCTTTTATGTGCAGGTAGTTAGATTTCTTTCACTTTCTTTTCACAAAGATCTCCGATCATTCGTGTCAGACTTGCTGTACCATCTTGTCACGTGATCATGTCTCGTTCCACTGATGAGGATTTCGCTTTTGTGGATATTCCGTCGGAAAATGTGACTATGCCGGACGGACAAGTTTGCGCCGACCATTTTAGAGGATGGCTGTTAAAGTGGACAAATTACATCAAAGGGTATCAGAAGAGATGGTTTGTTCTCTCAAATGGGCTTCTGTCGTACTACAGGTATGGATTTTTAGACGTGTTATTGCCGGAAATTCAAAATGGCGGACGAGCTTGTCAATATTGTGGGAGTTTCTGTTCTTTGTGAAGGAGGAACTTTTCTTTTGTATTTCAGAAGCCAGGCCGAGATGGCTCATACTTGTCGAGGGACAATAAACCTTGCGGGCGCTTTCATCGACGCGGAAGATTCGTGTAATTTCGTCATTTCTAATGGGGGAACACAAATCTTTTACATGAGAGCAAACTCTGAAGTTGAACGGCAAAGATGGGTTACAGCGTTGGAGCTAGCCAAAGCGAAGGCCATCAAACTGCTGGAATCAGGTGTGATTATATGTTGGGTATTTTATAACGATAAAGGTGTTCGTGTATCACTTGTAACACTCAGGCTTATCGACTTTAAGCTTATCCTTTACGGTAGCAAAATGCAAATTAGCTAAAAATAAGAAAGATCTGTTACAGTAGCAATCATGGGCAATAGATTGATCTTAAACGTGTAAGCTAATTTTGATTTATAGCATTTTTGATTTTGATGGGTTTATTTCTGTGTGGATTATTAGCTTTCCATGTGCTTTTACACAAGTAAGGTTCTCTTCAACCGCTGAGAATTCTTTGCGCGGATATAATTGGCTGTGATTACGAGTTGCATACCTTACCTTTTCATGCGTGATACATTTTTTTCAAGGCGGTCTATTTGAATTGTCACGTTGAAAAATAGTTGAATAAACCTTGTTATTTGATAAAAGTGTGAATAAAATTGAATTGAGGGACACGTACATTCACTTACCAATTATGCAAGTTGCTATATTGCATCACACCTAAATTAATCTAAATCATATGATAGGAGAAATTTCATAACACTGTAAAGTGACAGAGTTTGAAGAGATTATTTTAGGTGTATGCAGCACATATGACTTTGATAGTGTTTACAAAAAATATTAATGTAAGCATAACGAGGAAGACTCAGGTGCATAAAACAGCTGCAAGGAAGCAAGCAAAGGTTTTGATCATTTAATCCTACCTTCTGATTAGTCTGCCACACAGACGTTTTTAGTGTTGTCATGCAACGCTCTTCCCCACAAACGGTTGCTGAGAATCAAACCACATTCCTTTCCCTTTGTGTTTGTGGTCTAACGAACAAACCAATCATGTGTGAGAAACTTGACTATATGTGAGCCACAGAGCGCTAGGAAACGAACAGGTTTTACAGTTTTCGACAAATCAATCAATCATCGCTGAATTTGGACAGGCTCTAAAGGCTTCTGCCTAAGAAAATTTGTGGGAGCCCTTTGGGCTCCAAAAATAAAAAGTTTTGAGCTTGAGCCACATTTCTAGGAGCCCACTGATTGACAAACTTCAGATTACTAGGGTATAGATAGTACAGAGTCACCCAACGACTGTTTTCTGTAAATATCTGTTCGGAGAAGCAAATATTGCCTAGAATTTTCTATTGCTTGAGGATGGCTAAAAATTTCTAGATGACCATTCCATTCATGTTCATGTATTCAAAGCTTATCTAATAAATTCCCTTCGATTTTCTGAAGTTTAATTTTTCACATTTCACTCCTCCTGGTTAGGCTATTTTTCGTAGAAAAAAGGAAACCTAAAATTTTCAGTGTCAAAAATGTGATGGAAAGAGGGCTCAGAAAAATTCTGACTTTTGTAATACATTGATTGCATCTAAGTTTTTTTGAGAAAATAATCCTGAAGCCCTTGTAATTTTGAAAAGACTCAAATTCTCCTAGGATGACTGAACAGATACAAGTTTTATAGTGCCGCTTAGAATGCATTTCTAGAGATCTAAAAGTACTCTGGATAGCCTCCATGCCTCCTTGTGGAGGCGTGTGTGGCCGAATGGTTAACACCTCAAACTCTGGATCTGGAGATCCGGGGTTCAAGCCTCTCCCGTCACATTGTTTCCTTAGACAAGGAACTTTACTCCACTTTGTCTTCTTCACCCAGTTTTATAAATAGGTAGCGGCGACATACTGATGGGGGGTAACCCTTTGATGGACCAGCATCCTGTCCAGGGGGGAGTAGCAATACCCCTAGGCATGCATCATGCTAATGAAACCGGGATAAGCTCTGGCTTTTTGGGCCTTTGGCTCGTGTGCGCCTTTACCTTTTACCTTACCTCTGGATATCCTAAAAAGTGTTTTCAGTTTATTAAGGCTGGAAACCATTGTTGGGTGCCCCTGATAGTAGCATAGTTAAGGTTCATCTGAAAAGCAAGGGCCAATCTCCTTTTTTACTGTTTGTAAATGTCTTTTTGTCAACCTCGCTTAAGGTGCTAGAGGTTTTTTTACCTAATTGTATTTGGAGAATGGACCTCTGGAGCCAGGGTACCTATCCTTAGTTTTAATTTAATAGTTTACCAGGATTACGTTATCGACAGCGTCTCTATCTCCTTTGCTGTAAGGAACTCTATGCACATGTCTTCAATAAATCACGTCAATTGAAATTCGAGTCCCGAGTTTCGTGAAACCAGCATTTTTGAATATTCATCACTCAAAAGGATTTCAAGAAAACTATCTATTTCTCGGGAAAAATTACATAACCGTTCACATGTTCAGTAGCTCGCACTGACCGACAGTGTTCACATGTACAATTTAGCAAAGTTAAGTCAAAGTTTCTAGGCGATAAAAAAGGAACAACAAAAGGTTTTTTTATCTTGAATTTTGGAAAATTTACTCTGTATTTTTGTATAAAGTCTATCTTTTGAACTATAAAAAATGTTTTTATTTTTGTTGCATAACGTATGAAGGTATGTATTTACATTCGTCGCGTGTGACGGTCTGAAGAGATTGAAATACTGTAGTATGATCTGAAATAGTTGCCGTGAATCTTTCTCAAAAACTGTAATGTTTTTGTGAGCCTATCAAAAATTACCACGAAACGTACAACAAAAAATAGAAAAGCATAGAATAATGAATAAATAATATAAGAAATCTCCGACTGTATCGTCCATACCAAGATAGAAAACATTGTTGATCTATGTAGATGCAAGTAAAATTTGCATAGGTCACGTGTAATTTGAAACCTCTTGCTTTTTGCATGCATCGCAACTTTAAAAACATACCAAAGCAACCTATAAACAGTTCCAGAGGCAAAATGCGGGGGAAAAATCATGATTTTGATCCGGAAAGATTTTCTAAGACCATTAAATTCATTTGAGATAATTTTGAGACAAGAAACTTGAATTATTTTAAGTATGGTCTCAAAAACTCAGATCACCACTTTTTAGAGGTTTACAATGCTTTAATCATTTTCTAACTTTTCTTCGTAGGTCTCATTTGGAGCCCTGTTTCAGAGAGATTTTTATTTTGGTCTTAAATAAATTATTTAGAATACCAGTATTGTGAAGATCTTTTTTAAGATGAAAAAAAAATTATTATGCTGTCAATCCTCAAGCTTCTGTGTAGATTCCTAACTCATCACCTCAGAAAATCTGAAATGTTGATGGTAGAAGCTGTTCCTTAGCAACCAAATTCAGTTCTTGGCTTTTGGTCATCCAATCATAGAGAAGGACACCACTTAAATGTGTTTTTTTGTGTGATGTATTCCTTGCTGGTACCAGAAATATTATGAAGGAGACCTGTCTCCCTGCTTGAAGTGAAATCTATTCTAGATTTAAGAAGTCTGTACTAAAATTCTTGGAGTATTAAGGGAGTAACCAGGATACCAAATGATATAAAATTCAAGGCAGGTCTAATATTTTAATACTTGTTTACAATACACATGTCTCAGGTAATTTGCATAGGTCTTAGCAGAGTAAATTGAGGACAGCCATTAATTCAGTTGGCAAAGTCCAGGCTGGTTTGTGGCAGAGATGTGGTTTTCTTACCAGCAGGCCGGGTACACAAACATCTGAAATGGTTTACTGCAGATGTGGCTAACAAAGAAGTAGTTTTTGAGAAGTCATCAACCATCCAACATTGTAAACCTGAACAAAATGCTATGGCTGTTTGGTTCCTGTATTATAAGATGACTTTTGCACTTCTGAGGCCACTGCCATTTTTATGATATCACTGTAAATCTCAAAACTGGTGACTATATAAATGGAAAAGAAAACATTTTGACCTCAAATAACACTAGCAAGTTTTGATATTGTTGTTTTTTTTATCTTCCTGCTGTCTTTCTAAATAATGGACATAGCAAGAGAAGGTAGGTTGCTTTTTCTGCAAAGTATATAAATAATGGATACGTTGTTCCTAAACTCCTTGTTATGGCTGTTTACTTAGTGTAAGAATCATCTTGTAGTGGTTCATGTATTCTATCTGTGGTGGCCAGTCTGTCTTAGCAGGTGCCTGTTGAATAGTTAACTTGATTCACACCAATGCTACATTTGTTTACTTTTTTTGCAACTAAATCCTACTTTAAGTGTAGTTTCTTGTTAATAATAATATTTTTAAACTGCCTGTTTGTTTATTTATCCCCCTTTATTTTCTGTTGTTGAATCTCTATTTGGGGGAAAACATGCAAATTAATGCAAATATAAATCTTGTATATGTAGTGGATTGCAGCCATTTTCGGTAGATATTTGTAGATCCTTAAGTCATGTCTCTTGTCTGTATAAACTTCCCAGCCCACTTGTTCATGTCATCCAGAAGTTGGATGTGTATTGGATTTAAAATTTTGCTAGATGGGAAAAAAACCAATGTGTATCAATGGATTCTTCTGAGTGCAACATGGGATGAATTATTATTACATGTATCATTTTATTTTTGTTACTTGTGATGTTTTTGTGGAGATTGTCAAAACGGAAATCCCAGAAAAGTAACTGTGCAATTGCACACAGTAACAATGAGAGAGAACACCTTGGACCAGATTGCATGTTGTACCATAAAAGAGGCATTTTAGGTAAATTTATACCTTAAATTGCACAATTATTTATTATTTTTTGTCAGAGTTAAGCCAAGATAATCACCTCAGCTCAGCCTCTGTGGCAACTTTCCATGTCTGTATATCACAAAGCTTTTTCCTTAGTCTTAGTTGTACCCACTCAGTGAAAAAAATGATATAAAAATAAGTTATTTCTTGGACAGTACTCTTTGACAGCAATCACTTTTGTGAGAAAATGTTTTGTACTAGTTATGCTCAGATGGTTATTTTTGGTATGTGACTTAAAGCACCAACTTGCTTTAATACTCATTTTGTTAAGTTGTCTTTTTTTTTGTTATTTCAAAATTTTGAGTACACTGTTTTTTTGCTTTTTGTATTTATATAGACTGATGCCCATGTACTACCTAAAATTGGTTGGTTGCATTTGTTTTATTTTCTGAGACCAGTTGTTCAAAAGATGGATAAGGTTATTCATGAATAGTGCAGTTGATGTCTCTAATACTTATCCGCTGGATAGTGATTTATCCAGTGGATAGCAATATCCACTGGGTCTGTTACATACCTTTTGCCGGTTTTTAGCTTTTATTACTTAAGGATGTGCATAGTGTAGAAACAAGTATTGTGGGCACTTTGATATGCAAATGTGTCACACATTCACTCAGACATAAAGGCTGATTGGTCCCAAACTTGAGAGCACCTGATATCAAAATGACAACTGTTGTAGACTGATTGTGCATATGCAAAGCCAAATGCTTAGTGCTACTGCCTCAATCCCAGCTGGTGGTCTTTCTTGTTAAGATAACTTTATGTATCACTAAATTAAAATGTCAGTAAGTTGATTAAGGGCGCTGAATTAGCCATGCAGACAAGTTATTTTGAAAATATTTATAAAATTAATTCTAGTTTTTCCACAAAATTTCTCCTAAACCCATGCATGCTATTTAACAGTTATTCCTCGAGCCCAAATGGGCTCTGAGTCAATAGCACATTCGGCCTTTCGCCTCATGGACTATTGACTCAGAGGCCATAGGGGTGAGAGGAATAATTGTTTTAGTAAAATCCAACTAGTTGGTTAAAAATGTCAAGACAAAACAACTTTAGCTAGCAAAACGCGATTCAGCCGCCATTGTTTTGGTTTTCAAAGCCGGCACTTTTCGCTACTAGTGGGCAGCCTATAACATATAGCCTACTAGTAACTCAACCAATTAGAACGCAGCATTGATAATAGACCACTAGTTGGATTTTACTAATCAGGAATAGACTGATCTACCTAAGTAATTCTGAGGAGTGGAATTCTCTTTGAAACAGGGGTGACATGGCTACCCAGATCTGACAATCGTTAAGCACTCTTCTGTGAGTGCAATCTTCAAAATTGTAAACCTTAAATAGAGCGAACACTACCTCTTATGCAAAAATCCTTTAATTTATTTGAATTTTATTTTTCTCCACTTAGCATTAATTACAAACACTATTAATTACGGAGAATGAAATAATGCTAAGTTGGAGAGGGGTACATCTAGGTAGACTAATATTCTGCCTCTTAGTAAAATTGTATATTATGACAAAGAAAAATACAGTATAGATATATACTTAAGACAGCAGAACAGACATATATATAATATTAGTACTGAGAAGCATAATAACTTGTCAGTGCACATTTAAATTCTTTTTTTCGAAGAGAAGCAATGTTGTTCCAAAAATATTTACCACTTGTACTTGGTGAAAATCTCCTTAGGTTTGCACGAAAAGATTTAATAACTAGATGATCTAATAATGCACTACGAGTTTGATAAGTATGCTGCTCACGGAAAAAGTTGGAACTTTATTATCATTTAAGTTTGGCAACATTTTGGAAAGAGTGGAGAGTGTTTGATTTCAGCCATCTAATTTGATTTTTAAAATTTTTTAGATGAGGAAGAAGAATCTAACAATGACCAGGCTGAGGACATCAAGCCACTGAATACAAAGCTTGATGACCTTCAGACTTGCAATGATCTTGTAGGAAAACATGGCTCTGCGTTGCAGCGAGCAGTTGTTGAACTTCAGGAAGTGGAAGATAATTCTACTCTGTTCACTAAGCTTAAACTGGTGAATGAGAAAGCCACTCTTTTTCGGATAACTGCAAATGCCATGATCAGTGTGAGTAAGCCATGACACTTGTATTGTTTCTTGCCTGATTTCTCCTTTTCCAACTTTTCAGATTAACATTTTTATCCCCTAAAGTGGCTTAAGGAAAAATTTAACAAAATTTATCAAACTTCAATTTTTAAAATGCTGAATTACAAAGCACAAGCAGACAAAACTAAAGAATCTTTGATTCACTGCAGTACTTTCGATGGTGGCGCCAAGGCCAAACAAATTAATACTGTTTGTTTTTAAGTCTCAAAAGATGTTTGTTTGCATTTTCTATGGTCAGTTGAAAGCAAAACAACCCTTTTTATTTAATTTAACCTCAGTATCCTTACATACAAATTCCTTACCAAACTGAACTCCATACTGTTTCTGATTCTTTTGCAAAGATTTAGTGGACATCACTAAGAATTTAAAATAAAACATTTCAAGGCATTTTTTCTTTAGACGTTTAGTAATTATATGATCATTTTTCATATTCCATCTCAACTTTTTGAACTCTTTCTTGACAATGTATGGAAAAAATTAAAGTCTTGCTAGCCTCTTTGATACTGTCTCTGTATCCCTCGCAGATTTTTTGGTTGGGAAAACACTGCATTTGACAAAAGAATCGTTTCAAAACGTCACTATTGGGACTGAACATGGGTTAACAAAATTTATCAAACTTCAATTTTTAAAATGCTGAATTACAAAGCACAAACAGACAAAACTAAAGACTCTAAAGCCAAACAAATTAATACTGTTTGTGCTGCCAAAGATCTCTCATTTGAATGGTCAGGACTCATAAGTTGTGATGGCCTTTCAAAACTCCACCATCCACTCTAGGACTAAAAGGGGTTGAAAATTTTGTGGTTAACATAAGATGGAAATAACACATCTGAAATAAAAATGAACCTCTTCTGTCAGTTATCGTGTTGAATTAAATTTTACTCTTCTGATCAATGGTGAGTTGAAAATTTTTGGTAATTGTGTAATGACAAAAGGACTCTTGTAGTCCATTAGAAGTTCCTTAGCCCGGGCTGATCTGGGGGTGTTAATAGTAGTAATTTAATAGTACTATATGTTCCTCTTTGTTCACCAGGCTTGTGCAGAATTTTTGGAACTAGCTCAGACACAGGAAAAGAGGTGGCAAAAGAGTCTGCAGCTTGAACGTCAACGACGAGTGACCCTTGAAGAGACAGTTGAAGCTCTTGCAAGACAACACAACACGCTGGAAAGGGCATGCCGCAAAAGCACAGGTGCAAACTTGGCTGACATGCCTGGTGTGGAACTTGGTCGTGACAGTGATGAAGAAGAGGAAGCAGTTGAAGAAGAAGATGATGAAAATGCAGAATTCTTTGATGCTATAGCAGAGCACCCTGAGGGCTTTACAATAGCAGTTAGCAAAAGCCACGAGAGTTTACAAAGTATAAGCTCTGACACTAGCATGGAGCTTGAAAGTGCCAGTAAATTAGGCACTAACAAAGAAGAGGCTAGTGAGGATACTGCTGCTACTGAAACAACTACTGATGTAGTATGTGCAACAGGCAAAGAGGACTCGCAAATATCTGCCAGTGATGATACAAATGCAGGTTTAAAGATAGTCACAGCTCCTTTCACAGTGGAAGGTTCTTTTGGAGTGTCTTCCGTGAGTATCAATAATCTTGGTTCCAGAAATAAGAATAAGTCAATCACAAATGACATCAAAGCACCATTTCTTTTTTATCCACTTATATTTTGATCACAGTAAGTGATCTTCAGGGTGACTGAACCAACTGTTAATATTCAACACTGTTTAAATTGCTGCATTGTCAAGGTAACACGTGTGCAAACAAACACTTCCTTTTTTGAAAAATGTTATAGTTTTAGTAAGAGTAGTGATTGACTTCCCCGGAAAGAATATTTGCATACAAAATGTGCCCAGTTCTACATACTGTATGGCCAAGTGGGACAGGCCCCGTTACCTTTCAGTTCCCTGTGAGTGGAACAGTCTAGCCTTGTCAGTCTTGTTTTAAAAAACTCAGATTTGGCTATAATATGGGCTTTTTTACCACGCAGGATTAGCTCAGTCGGTAGAGCACTTGACTGCAGAGGGAAAGGTCGTGGGCTCGATTCCTGGGGCGGGACCATGACGCAGGGTCTTAAAATAACTGAAAAATGGAGGAACACCCTTTTTACTGCAAGTGGCGAGACCTTTGCGTGGCTCAGATGACCACATAAATTGGCGGTCCTGTCTCCAGTAGGAGAGGTAAAAATAGTGTCCCCATTTAGCACTTTCATGCTAAATACATTGACACTGAAATAAAGTGCAGTTTTTACAAGTGAAGTATGCCAATGATTTTTAATTACATTTTTAGCAATCAACAGACAAGCTTGTGACGAAGTATTACAGAAAGAAGATACCAGACAAACCAGATATTAGTATTAACCTCTGGAGTATTATGAAGAACTGTATAGGAAAAGAATTGTCCAAAATACCAATGCCTGTGAGTATTGGCTAGTCATTTGTTGCCTTTTCTATATTTTGACTAATACACTAAAAGTGATGAAGAGATGCAGTGTACAAAATAACGTTCTGATAGTGTCAGCAGTGTTTGTAATAATAACATTTGCCCTCCTTGTGAAATAGCTTCCTCTTCCGATAGGTGACTCTTTGCTGACCGATGTTGTTGTTGCATATTGTTTTTAGAGAAAAGGCAAAATGCTAAAATCATGATTGCCTTCAACAGCTAAAACAGGGTTCCTAGTCAGCAGCCTGTGTAATATTTAACTCTTTATAACTAGAATTTAAGGAAAATCAGAGACTGCAATATTTCTGGCTAGCAAAGTTGTTAATGATCCCATAATTCTTTGTTAAATTTGCAGTTTTTAGATTGCTTACTACAAGGAATATTGGGTAATAATGTTGTAGTAAATGTTTCAGAGAGAGCTCTATTACTTATTGTGCCTTGTTTTTTCAAAATATATTCAAAATTGGCATTACTGTAACTCAATTAAAAAAAAAGTAGCATTCTAATGAGGAAAAATATTATTGAAAGCAAAGAGTTATCTATTATGTGCAGTTTCAAGGCTCTCAATGACTTTTTGGGGGCAGGTTCAGCTGGGATATAATGATAAGCTAGTGACATTAGCATTAATGTATGCACATAAAGAGCAGAATTGTATTTTCATTTTGCTACCATATTGTATCCAGCTGTCATTTCTTCAGTTATCATGATAGTTTGTTCACACTGGCTGACATTTTCCTTGCAAAATTTAAGGTCAAAGTAAACTCAAGATTGCTTTGTGGCCTCACTCTTGCATAAGCTTAAGCACAGAAAAAACAATATTGCAGTAGTAACTGCTGTTCATTACCGCTTACCGCTTACATTGAAGGATATTACATGTTAGTCTGTTTGTGCAGAAAAGAAGACTTTAATGAATTGTATTCATAGCTGTAAGATTGGGAGCTTATACAGTACACTATACTAAGTATCCCTCTCATCTGGTTTGCAGGTTAATTTTAATGAACCCATTTCTATGCTTCAAAGACTGACAGAAGAGTTAGAATATGCACATCTTTTAGACAAGGCAGCGGCTTGTGAGTCTTCCACAGAGCAAATGTGTTATGTTGCAGCATTTACAACATCTTCTTACTCTACTACTGCTGCAAGGACATCGAAGCCATTCAACCCATTGCTTGGTGAAACATTTGAATTTGACAGAACAGAAGATTTAGGATGGCGGTACCTTGCTGAGCAGGTGAATTAACTTTGCTGTTGCTTTAAGTTGACTTGCTGTATTTGTAGTGGATAAATTACATAATATATTTTAACATAAAGTCAAGATGAAGCCTTTTAGACCAAACTAAATTTTCATCATACTTTTTGCTGGTTGACCACCACCCAAAGGCAGGAGATAACATGGCCGAGTGGTCAGTGCAACAGACTTCCAATCCAGTGGACCCAGTTTCTAGTCCTGCTCCAGTCACCTGCTTTATTTGTTCTTGGTCATTCTGAATTCAAATCCTCAGCCTAGCTTGTAAATATCCAAATGTTTGCCTCCTGCCAGTTGGGGTTTTTAATCCTGTTAAAATATTTTATTTGGATTATTATTTTTTGTTGTTAATTATTTTACTGAAACAAAAGAAAGCGTTTGCATTAGTTTTCCCAGAGGATTGGTCTGGGACACCAACATGGCCGCCGTTTCATTGTTTTGGGACACCAATATGGCCGCCGTGACGTCATGTGAAAACACTCTATTGTTTTAGTGTAGTGCCTGTAAACTAGCTGGATATGCTAAATGCATTTTCCACCATAAACAAGCCACTAACCTTTTTTAACCCTACTTAAAAATGTTGTTGCATGAAATTTGCTGCAAACAACATTATTTTGGGGCAGAGGGAGGGGTGTAAAATCTGTACTCTTGGGTTGAATGAAAAGTGTCTAACAGCAGGGTCCGAAAAATCTGTTCTGGCGACCAGAATTTCTAACTTTGTCATTGTAAACTTTCACGTGATTAAAATTGAAACCTGAAATTTGTTTACTTTTTGTCCTGTGATATTTGTTTAATTTAAAAGTAAACGAATCTTCCTGTAAATATACCTTCAAACAGCTAGTTAAGTGCCAAGGGGGAAGTTTTGCTCTCTGGCGACCAATAATTTATACTTGCTCGCCAGTTGGCGCCCACATTAAAAAGTTAATTTCGGACCCTGAACAGTTAAGTCTGCAATTTTAGCTTCCACCACAAAGGGGGAAGTGAATGTTACCACATTATAATTGTACACTTGCAGGGTTGTTAGAAAGTTTTGAAGTAGAGGTCTGAGTCGTCAAAGTAAGCGGCCAGTCCAGGGATTTTGTATTTAAAAATCGTCATCCAAAAAGAAATGTGAATGCAACGATTTTTGCCAGCAGCCGGCTGCTTTTGACAACCCTGCAATTGTGTTGAATTCTGTGCAGTGATGGAGAGTGCTATTACTTTGTCTTAAATATTGACCACAGGTGAGCCATCATCCGCCTGCATCAGCCCTTCATGTTGAACATAAAGACTGGACCTTCTGGCAGGAATTCGCCCTCACCAGCAAATTCCGTGGCAAGTATCTTCAGGTCATACCACATGGCACTGCTCATCTTAAGTTTACCAAGACTGGCTACCACTACTCATGGAAGAAAGTCACAACTACAGTTCACAACATTATTGTTGGAAAGCTTTGGATTGATCAGGTGCGACCAGAAACCTTTATTAAAATTTAAACTTAAATTTTATGCCAGTGCTGCTAATATATTGATTAGCGATTCATGAGTAGATTAACATGAAATCAATGAAATTGGGAAAACAGTAAGCTCATTTTTCAAGTTGTTACAAATGTGAAGTCCTTTTGCACTTTATAGACTGTTTATAGACCAAACCAATTGCGTGTATACCAGTGTAGTGTACAGAAAGTGTTCACCATAGAGGGTGCATCAATCAGTCAATCATTCAACAAATTTATTCAACCTACGCTAGCCACACACAACAAAAGCTGATTTCCAGGTGGGGCGTAGGCAAACACACCTGGCAAAAACTAGAAGCAGTATGGTGTTCACCTGCAGTGCAAAATGTGTATTTTCCAGAAAATATCCATACCCCCCCACCCCACGAAGGGTAATGGAAACTCAGAGGGGGGGTCCAAAGAGAGTCAATTTCTGAGGCGATGGGGGTGGCTTCACAAGTCTTTTTTCCGGGGGCTCCAAGTAAGATTGATGAGCAAGCTTAGCTATCAGTTATTTTACCGTTAATTGGTGTTTCAAAGTAAAAATTATTGTTTTCATTGATGATCTTTTATTTGCGGTCGGCTGGGTGCTTTTTTCATGACTTGCTTTGATGCGGTGTGGGGGGGGGGGGTATGGATATTTTTTGGAACTACACAATGTTACAAAATTTCAGAAAATAATAATTTTATTAATAACGTAGAAATTTTCACAGCACGGCTACAACGTGATCTAACGTACAGTAATTCACCGAATTTGTAGGGAAATCTCTGTCCTGTTTCATCAAGACTAAGTAGAATTATTTTGCCAGATATTCTTCGTCAAAACTTTCATATAGTTACTTTAATTATTAGTGAAAAGAGAAAAGTCGCACAAAATGCAATCAGATGCCAAGAAAAGACTTTGAACAGTAAAGGGTGGTTAAGAAAGTCCTTATTTTTGAGAAGTTGACAAAAATGCTTGAAAAGCATTACCTACCATTTACTCCCGCTCTGCATTCACTCCTGTGTATATTGGTTACCCCACTAAAAAGGGCATTAAAAAATTTGTTGTTTCAAATTGCATCTAAACTTGTCAGTGTCGTTTTGTACAAGCAAAGCCTGTAAATACTATCCTTTGAAGCACAACATTTTTGCATGTTATGTTTGACAAAATCTTGAATTATGTTTGCATTTGTTGTTGTAGTCAGGTGAGATGGACATTCAAAATCACACAACAAAAGACGTTTGTCATCTCAAATATGATGCTTACAATTATTTTGGAAGAGATACTCCTAGAAAGGTAGGTGGCATACATACATACATACATACATAAACTTTATTTATCCTCGGATTTTAGTGTAGCTTACATAGCTAGTATCTCCGATGCTAACTAATTTTAAAAGTTACAACATATATAATATAATATTAATTAATGTAGTATTAACTAAAACTGTGCACTAACAATTTGCGCTTAAATTCACTATAATCTACATTCTTTCTAAAGTGATCAGGTAGAGAATTCCAGTACTTAACAGATGAATAGCTAAAGGAATTTAGACCATAATTATGTGGTTGTAGACGGCTTAGGAAGTGATAAAATATTAGTACCCCGTAGGGAGTAAGCACTAGATCTTAACTTGATCAGTTGTTTTAAATAGCACGGATATTTAGCAAAATGGAGACATTTGAATATACAAATCATCATATTTTGTATCCTCCTGTTGGCTAAACCACACACACCAGCCTTGTCTAGAAGAGCATCCTAGTTCGAGTCCCAGTCCTTTAAAACAAATCTTAAAATACGTCTATTTAAGGTGTCCAGTTTGACAGAATCTTCTGAATTACAAAAGTGCCATATCATTGAACAGTAGTGAAAATGGGGTAAGATAAACGCTTTATAAAGGCGAAGCATAATTTCGGAAGAGATAAGTTTGCCAAATCTTTTGAAGACACTGAACTGATTATTTATTTTTTTGCATACAGAGGATATGTGATCCTTGAAATTAAGTTCATTGTCTAGAGATATTCCAAAAAGATCCAGGCATCTTGTGGTTAAAAAGGAGAAAGGGTAATCGGTTTTGCCAAGAACCATCCCTTGATGTTTAGCAGGGTTTGCTTTCATCCCATTGTCTTCGAACCATTTATTTGCTATTTGTACATCATGATTGATCCGCCGTTCCAAGGCCACTGGGTTTACATCAGATGAGTGCAGTTGGCACTCATCTGAATTAATCATTTTATTTGTTTGATGTCATATTAAACAGTAGCCTTAATGCTAAATTCATTTGCTATCAAAGTGCATGCTGTGTGCACCTTTTCAATTTTACACGTTCAGTTAAACTGATAGAAATTAAACATATTCCATTAATTTTTTACTTTGTATTGGAATGAAAAATATGCAATGTTGCAAATGTTTTTTTCTCGAAAAAGCAAAGTGACTTTCACGATTAAAAAAGGCAATGAAAATGAAAGGTTACAACTACATATACAAGGCTGATGAACAGTGGTTGCCATTTATTTTGTTATTGACTATTGTGTTACCAATCAGTTGTGACAGTTCACTGAGCAAAGAAGAGTGATGGTATTGAATAATATAAAAACAGAGTACGTTGTATTTTAGGTGACAGGAGTTGTCACGGACCATAACAAAGTTGTTAGATATGTCATATCTGGTACATGGGATAACAAGATGGATGGATCTAAAGTTGTCTATACAAGGTCCCCGCCCTCTGCAGTGAAACAACCTCCCTCCACCCCCCACAAGAGCCAGGCCCAGACTCTACCTCCAGTGTCACTGTGGAAGAAAAACCCAGCTGTGTAAGTATGCCTAGGCTGCCTTTTTCACATCACCAAAGGCTAGACATTCTGCTTACAAATCTGCAACAACTATTACATGAACCCTTAAGTTCTGTCTGACGAAAATTACATCATCAAGCGCCGCGTCAAGGAGGCCATTGCCATCGAACAAAGAAAACTCCCTTTGAATAGGGATGGGGACTGGACCTCCCGGCCATTTAGTACAATCCTCTGCTGGGAATACGTATAGATAGAGGATAGAGATTTTGCTCCTTCAACATCTCTAGTGTTTTTAAGAACTTTCAGGTTTGTCAAACCTGTATTAAAACGGTCACTAAGCAATTCCCTAAGGGTGACCGCTTTATTCATGTTTCCCTTTATTGGGTTCGTAGCATGTGAAGGTCAACGTTTTACCTGAGTCTTCTTGATCATCATAAAAAATTCATGTACAGTGTATTAATTACCTCCAACTCAATTTCTTTTAGGCCAGGCTGCGAGAAAATGTATTACTTCACAGAGTTAACCCTTGCTCTTAATCAGCCTGACAGCAGTGTTGCCCCAACCGACTCACGGAGGAGGCCTGACCAACGACTTATGGAGAACTGCAAGTGGGATGAAGCTAATCAAGAAAAGCAAAAACTGGAAGAATTGCAAAGAACGAGAAGACGAAAACGTGAATTTGAAGCCTCTGAAGCAGAGAGAGAAGGGAAAGTTTATGAAGGATACAAGCCGGTGTGGTTTGAGAATGTTGTGGACGAACTGAGTGATTCGTCTATACATGTCTACAAAGGTGGCTACTGGGAGGCTAAAGAAAGAAAAGATTGGAGCTTATGCCCCGAGATTTATAGTTAGGATCACTTTTTATTGCTTCTTGATTTATTGCAAAGGTGACTTTTACAGTGTATGCTGGATCAATTGATTCACGTGTCATCTGGTGAAGGAAACCTTTGGAAGAGCGTGACAGGTTCGAAGATATGGAGATATTGAGTAAAAAACCCGGAAAGCTTTTCCATTGTGAAGATTTTTTTTGGTTTATTGTGTGAATGCCAAAAAGCAGTTCACAAGCGAGTAGTATTGCTAAGGCCAGCTGTCAACAGTGCTGACTTCTATTTACGCCTGAGCCATTCTAAAGGCAATCAGTGATTATTTGGAAGGATCAAGTGCTTGAGTATTATTTTATTTGCTCAGAAGTATGCTGTCAGAGGAGTGAAAGGTGGTGTTCTTTAAGACTTATCTTCTCTTTGCTGAACTTATGAAGCCTATCAATATGAAAAGCTTTAAGTAGAAGTAAAACGCCATAGTGAACTATGATCATTGTGTAGTTCTAGGAAATCCCCACAATATCCCCCATGGAAGGTCACTCTGAGCCTGGATGGAGGGGAGGGGAGGGGGGAGGGTCCTTGATTCAAAATACTTAAATGAAGGGGTAAAAAAAGGATTTACTGATGGCGGGGGTAAGAGCATAAACCACAAAAACTTCTTTGGGGGAGGTATCTGTAGCTTTCATGAACTAGGAACATCGCACTCAAAAGGAATTGAAACTTTGTTTGGGTGTTTTCTAGTTATTCTATGTAGACGATATTCTCCAGATTCCAGTGATGCTGGAGTCGAAAGTTGTCAGTGATTTCAATAAAAGCCTGGGTCATTCATTGTAACAAAACTTGTACAAATTAGAATCATGATGGTGATAAAGATAAAGGCAATTTAACTGAAAATAGATATTGTTTTTATGAATTCAACCTATTGTTATTATTATTGGTACTTGAATTATTTAAAAAATAAAAACTTTACTGTTTTATCCAAGTGTTACAAGTTATAATTTGTCTAAGGTTGTATCTGAGCTGCTCTCTCACACAGACCTGCCTCCTATCTCTACCAGATAACCAGCCTGCGGTTCAATCTCGTCCCCAGGGTCCTTTCCTACTCGGCCTTGGCCCTCGTGGCTCTTTCTCGCCGCGGAAGCCGAGTAGAAGAGGACCTTGGGAACGGAGTTGCCTGCGATTATGCACTCTAAAGGCCTGATTGCAGGCTACCACGCAGCCTACAACATTTTCTGGTTTTAGTCATTGTTTGAGGTGCTTCGTTTCCCAGCTGTAACAGGCCCTCACAGGATTGGCTAGGAAAATAGTAAGCCAACAAAGTTAGCACTGAAACCCTGTCCAGAAAACAAAAGAGCTGTGAAATATACGGTTCTATTGAAATTTGATCTCCTGTTAACATTAAGCATTATAAGCTGATGATTTCTGATATGCAATCATCTCGTCGATTACACAACTGTTGCCTTCAAGCTCTGGGTTGCAATGGGGGTTGGTAAAGGGGGCCAAATATCTTCCGTTGGAGATCTGACAGAGGTGTTGGCCTTGGCCAAGGTATTGGCCTGCCTGGCAGTCGGCTCGATTACCAGCCCCTGTTTTGGAAATGAAGCCGGGCTCCTCGCCTGGCGAAAATCGAGCCTAGCGTGGCAGGCGTCGGGCTCGCTATACGCGAACACGCAAAGTGCGCGCGCGTGACAGAATTTCTCATGACTCTTTCTTTTCAAACGCCATCCACATTGGCTTACAAAGGATCTAAGTGCCATTATCGGTTCACCGTAGAACTAAAAAGCGTAGATTGAACTTCAAAAGAGCAACAACAATATGTAACTAAAGAAAAATGTCACTTGATTTGACCAATAATCTTTTTGATCTATTGAGCGTAGTAGTGTGGCCGCATTATTTGGGTCACTAGATTGATACAATGGACATTATCACCAATTGACTATCTGTAGAACACTGCAGATATAAGCATACCAAAGAGTGCTTATTCTGATGGAGGGGTGGGGGGGTGCTTGCTTAAATTGGACTTTCCTCATGGCTGGGGTGGGGAGTTAAAAACAAACTCGTGACTCTTGTGAGACGGGTCGGGTGGAGATTTGGTTAGCTGTATTCAGGAGGTTGCAAGTAGTATTGTCCTATCTTCTATATTCGTTACATACAACCCAAAGCGATAATGGTATGCGTAAAAATCTTTCCTGAACATCTCATGTGAGACGAAAATCTGTTATTTACACCTGTAAGTGACTATGACGGTCATCCCCACTGGCGCCTTTTTCATTGAGCGGAGTCCTCCCTCCCGGGTTGTACCATCCGCAAGGGAGTAGTAAAGGTTCGACCGCAACAACGGTACTATCGTCACCATTACATTTTACACCATCATCATGATCAAAGTCGTTGTTCGTAAGACATGAAAAACAAAATATATTTGTTTTGTATACGAACGTTGATAACAGAAAAGCGTTGATCCCCAAAACGCGTGACAAAACAAAATATATTTGTTTTGTATATGATAACAGGAAAAGCGCCCCGACGGTAAGTGGCAATTTGGGTGCGCAATTTTCTCTCCTCATAAAAAGATACAGGCTTTCTTTGATTTCTTCCTTTTCTTGCTCAAAGAAGACGCTTAAATTTGCGAAATCTTCAAACCAGTGTTACGATAACGTAAGATAGACAAAACGAAACGAAAATCGCCATGAGTTCAACCATCCAACTCTTCTTCAAAATATCCTAACCATTATATAGAAAAATATATACACAGTCAACAGTAAGTGGGTAGCTTGCATTGTTTTATCACAGTAAAGTGCATGAACACGCGTCCGTGGATCTGACTTCTTCTCCACTAGCCGGTAACACCAATGTTGTTAGTTCTCGCATTTGCTGCATTCTTTCTATTCCATCAAGAAGACTGTCCACTAGTTCATCAAAACACTCCTTAATATTAATATTTTTTGCAGTGCTTATTTCACAAAAGGGAACTTGAAGGTGTTCAGCCAGTTGACGTCCCTCCTCGGGTTGCACATCCCTCAAGTGTGATTTACATCGGTTGCCTACAAGGATTCCTTGGGCATCGGGATCGCAGAATCTTTTCATTTCTTCATGCCTGGAAACCAAACAATAAATCAGCTTAACATAATATGTTTTTCAGTGTGTCCTTATTAAAATGATAACTGACTGACAAGCGGAGGAGGAGGCGGGGGCGAGGAATCTCCTCTCCTCTAGTCCCTTAGGAAGGCCATTGAACCCTGATTCTCAGGCTAGAGGGGTTCCTTCTCATCTTTCTCTTGATACTTAAAAAGGCCGGTTTCAAACTTTGTACTACTGCCGTGCCGAACTAAATTGATCGAATTAAATTCGACTTTAGCACGGCAGTAGCGCGACGTTTGAAACCAATTCGTGCTACTATCGTGTAGCACGGCAGTAGCTCGACTTTTTTTCAAACGTCGCGCTACTGCCATGCTGAACTTAATTCATAAATTATAAATACATTAGAATACATTTAAAAGTTTGCTAAACCGTTTCTTCATTTATGTGTTTTGTTTTCGGCAACAAGCCGTTCTACTCGACTGAATTAAATTCGACGTCTGAAACCAAGTCGTGCTAGTGTCGTGCTGCAGTCGAGCTACAGTCGAGCAAGCTTAGCACGGCAGTAGCACGACGTTTGAAACAGGCCTTACTTCCCTTTCAATGAAAACTGACGATTGTCTATCGTAACTTTACTAACACACGGCACAACTGACACAAACTAGCCAGAGGGCAAACACTTAATGAAGTGCAAATAAATGGGCTGCCTATATTTTGGCAGGTTAATTCTAGAACAGTTTTGTAAAGGGGGCTAAAAGTTTTGAAACAACTAAACGGTAGGCCTCGAGATTTCTTTGGCAAGAGTACAGTTTATAGTAAAACTGAAAACCAATATTCCCAGCTACACTGGCAGACGAACAAACAAAAGCAATATCGTTATGGCTAAACAGAAATCAGTTACTTAGAAAGTTCTCCATTAGTTGGCTCATGATAGTAGTCAAGGGTATTTAAATCGAACGGCAGGGATCATTTCCGGAACTACTTAGTACGTAACATATTCCTTCGAAACCAAAAGGCTGACGATTTTGGATCGAAACATACTTAAGGAAGTTTTCTTCATCTAAATATTATTTACCAGTATCCAATATTTTGAAAAGACTGCCTGTTTGTTACATCGTACACCAAAAGAACTCCAAGAGCCCCGCGATAGTAACTAGCGACAGCCGTACGAAATCTCTCTTGCCCAGCTATGTCCCAGATCTGCAGCTTTACTCGCTTTCCTTTCCTCTTGACAGTTTTCGCACGAAAATCCAATGTCATTGTGCAATCATCGCTAGGTGGCTCACGCCCAGTGTATCTACATAATAATGATGTCTTTCCGACCTTGTAATCGCCGATAATGATGACTTTGAAGCAGTAATCAACCCAGTCGTTTTGTCTGGTATCTCCTGTAGCCATTCGACGTAAATTTCAGTTTGACGACAGTAGATCTAAATAACGCGGTTGGCCTGGGTACTAACGTCTAAGAATTTGGAATTTGAAATTTGGAATTTGGAATTTGGAATCTGGAATTGGGGGATACGTAACAGTGACCGATTGCTTGACAAACATTTTTTAAAAGTGAAAATGGTTACAGTACAGAGTTTCAGAACTTGCAACTCTGATTGTAAAGCTATCAAAATGTAAATCCAATTCGGAAAGCATTTTATCCCTGCTCCGATAAATTTCGGTGAAGGTCGTGAAGGTGAAGTGTTTTATTCTTGAAGTTATTACCCCAATTCCCATACAAATTCTGTATGTTCACGGCCATTTTGAGGATTACGCGCGATTACGCAATATGATACCAAACTTTCATACCAAGGTTAGGCTGCCTGTGATGAAAACGTAAACCTGTGCTTCTGACTTCTGAAAAAGGTTTCAAATAGTAACGGAGTCTTTTGTTTGAAACCACACCAAATCGTTCGTGACATACCAACCCTGCGATTTCTTCACAAGCAATGGTTGGTTCCAGGTAAGGTGTAAAGCCTTCTGCTTCCCAGTCGTAATGGAGCAAGCCGCGGGTAACCACAAGGACCTGGGTACAAATTGTGAATCACAATTTCCAACATGGCGGAAGTAGACTTCAGGCATGGCTGTTTTTCGAAGTGTTTTCAGCTATATCTCAAAGGTATGTGGTGATGATTTGCCATTAATTCATGTAACAGCTAAATTTAACATTCTAAAGCGTATAAGTACAGTTTCTGTCCGAGAACTGTGAGGGACTGGAACTGTTGAATACGTGAAACCTGCAGGGCGCAGCAGAGCACTTTGCAGAGCAAAATTACTTTAAGTTTTGTTTTAAGTATAGCAATTTCCTAATTATATATTTTATTTTAATTTTTTAATTTATCTTTATATTTTTATTTCTTAACTCTTCTTGATGTGTAAAACGTGGAAGAGTAATAAAGAAGATGTAGATGTAGATGTATCATGATGCGATTTCCTCAGTGTTCTTGTATGCTAATGATGTAAAGTAGCGCCAGACTTTCATGACATGTCCAGTTTATGATTGTGCAGTACAAAGTGACTACTGAAAAATCAGTACGTTTTGAGAATGTGGTAAGATTTCCGTACAGCCCCATACATCTATTATGGCAATCCCATACCATATCACACAAATAGTTTATATGAGTAGAGTTAAAACATGGGAACATGTATGCATAATAAAAATGATTAGGCTGCAATCATCATGTATACTGCAGGGGGCAAGGGGGGGGGGGGGGAGAGGATATTTTTTACAGTGGCAAAATGTTTTAATATCCCCTGCATAGCATACAGCAATTTTTGACAACCCCCGCTCTTGACCAAAAGAAATATTGACAACCCTCCCACCCAGTCTTGACAAGGAAAGTAAAATATGGGCAATATGATTAATTGTTGCAGAGATTAATGTTTGAAATAGAAAACCAAAAACAAAAGGTAGCCAAAGGTTCACAGATTTTTGTATTTCTAGTGTTAAGAAAGTTGTAAGAGATTATTAAAGCTAGCTGTGCCTCTGACTGGGAAATTGCATACTGGGGCCATCAGTGGCAGCTTAGATTCAATAATGAAATGAAATCATCCCTAGACAGGTTAAATTTGGGACCTAGACCAGCAAAGAACAAACCCAAGTGAAAAGAAAACAAACTAAAAAAAGCCAACAAAAAGGCAGATGAAAAGCTATACAACTGGTGCTAAAATATATTGAATGGCCTGATCAGTTAAGCTTGAAAAGAAAAAGGAATTGCAAGTCAGCCTACCTCTGAAGAAAGGTCCACATACTTTACATTCAGTGAAATACAAATCTCTCCAGAAGAAGAGATGGAAGTTAATTCACTATTTTAATAATTATTAAGGCCAAATTACCAGCTAGAACATTGCATCACCAAGAGAAAAAAAAAGAATATAAAATTTGTTATGCATAATTTGTGTCAAAATTTACTTTGGTTCAAGTGTATTTTCCTTTCACCAAGGAATGGTAAGGACTATGAAAATTAGTTTTACAAAAGAAAAATATAATGAGGTCAGTGCCACTTTTCCTACTCCACAGAAACCTTAGGTTTGGTACTGAAAACTATGTGGTCTTTTAACTCAAGCAAAAATGCTCTTAGTAGCGTTGAGTCTTGCTTGCTTGGAGATAAGATAATTGGAAATGAGGAGGCGATTAGACCACAAGTGGTCATTCTTCTTTCCTCAGAGCTACCTGCGGAAAGCCAAAAAGTAAAATTATGCTCTTGACCTACTGTGACTCAAAAGAAAAATAAGAGACTGCTCTCAATCTAGGAGGCAATTAATTCTACAGGAAACAGGATTTCCTCGCTAAAAGTTTTTCGATTCCTGCTTTATTGATGGTCGAGTATTCTTCAGGATATTTACTTTTTATATCGTTTTCCACGATTCGTGTCACTGAAAATAAACCGCATGCTCGTCACATACAATGAAAGTTTACAACAGCCGACCAGTTAGCTTCACCATCGAAGTTTTGCTCCGCTAAGTTGTTCTTTTTTTCGACCACTGAAGTTATCACTTGTTCCAAAGTAATCCACGCCTTCAAGCAATAGAATTCGTGGACCGACCTGTTCCAGAAAAAGCTCGCCATCTTTCACAGCTTTCCATTCTGTGGACATGAAGTGCTGCAAGTAGAGTGCGTGATAGTCAAGTACATAGCTACCCATACAAACACATCCGTGACACATACGTAATGAATAGTTGAAGGTTAAGTCATTGATATCTCAAGTATTTATAAAGTGCAACACAACCTCACATCTTACAGTGGTTACCACAAACACATGCCCTCGAAGGGTTTTTTCTCTCTGTTTAACCTGATTTTAAGTGGATGTCAATCAACTGTTTCCATGGTTTTTCACGCTCTCTGACAGAGAAGGTTTCCTTATTGCTGAATGAAGAGTGAAGACTTACAAGAATGATTTGGAATGATGACGGCATTTTTTATTGTTTCATAAGATGAAGGATTACATTGAGGTCTCTGCAAGCTAAGTGAAATAGCCAAAACTTCCTCCATAGTTTACGTTAAGGTTTTCAGGTTGTTTATTTATTTGATTGTATGAAAACGCAGAAGTCATGGACGAATTACAAAGAAGTATAAATTCAAAGAAATGTAAGATATCACACCGAAAAGGGAAAAAGTTTCCTCATAATGGAGGCTGTTTTTGAAAATGAACTTTGTAACGTGCAGATCTACTTATCATTCTTCATGTTATCGAATAGAATCCAGAACTAGCAAGAACTCAGACAAATTGCAAGCGTTTATTGAGAAAGCGTAATATGTGGTTGTAACTTACAGTGTGTAAATATGTTGATAATTTGAGTTTCCTTTGACAAACACTCACACATTGTATTCCTCATAATCTTGACATGAAGTGGTGTCAGATCGACATATTTTTTCAAGACAAAAAGTGCTCGAGAAATGGGGAAAGAATCTTTTCTAGACCAATGAGTGAAAAACCATGGTAACAGTTGACTGACGTCCACCAAAAGGCAGGTTTGAACCAAAGAAAAAACCCCTTTGAGGGCTCATGTTAGTGGTTATCGCTGTAACAACTGTGAAAATCTATCAATTAATCTGCCATAAAAAATCAGCTCCTCAATGGGGTGAATTTTAAATTCACCTGCTTTTGAACTCTTCGCCTTTGCAACAATGTGACTTCCTACACAAAACAGGATTTCCTTGCTATAAGTTTTTTGTGCACTTTTTTATTGACAGTCAAGCAATCTTCAGGCTATTTACATTAAAATCGTTTTTGGCAAAACATGATCAACATGGTGAGTCATACAATGAAAGTTTACATAGCCTCACCCTCGACGTTTTGCTCATTGAAGATTCTTCTCTTTCTCGACCACTGATCAGAAGTATTCACTTGTTCCAAAGTAATCAACGCGTTCAAGCGATTCAAGCTCTACATCTTTCGCATTAATCTTCCTATTAAAGCTTTTCCATGTGTGGCTTTTCGTCACACCAAGATACTTATCCCCAGTTTCCACGGTCTCCGCCAGGAATGCCTGGGACCATGATGACCATTTGGCATGGGCACATGAAAAAAAAAGGGTTGCATTTTTAGAGTCTCGCTCTGCTTAAGCAAGCTTGACTAACAAGCATTTAATTTTCTCAAGCAGCTACCGATTGTTGCTTATTAGAAGGAAAGCTTTCTTCAGACATTGTATTTCTCATTTGATATCCTTAAATGACATCGCAATAGTAAGAAATTTCTATGCTAAGAAATACCACCCGTGATGTAAATCAAAGAAGCTTTCTAAAGATTTGCCGCCAACTTGATGGCGGCAAATCTGCATTGGTTTGCCTGTGATTTGAAAAGGCGATTCAAGTGGTCAGCGGTGGGTAAATGAATTCAAAATGGCAGATTACTTACACGCTCGAGTGACCCCAAAGAGTTTTGCAAATGCCCCTAGAGAGATCAGCACCCACAGTGGTTTGAAAAAGGGTTCTTTTGTAGGTTAATTTATAGAAAATATGAAAAGCAACATAAAATTTTGGCATCTTGGGGGCAACTTTTGACTGACTTTTTGGGAAATTTTCAGCATCTTACAGACAGCCCTAAAACAGACAACTTGCAGCTGTCAGTACTATTTTTTTATTTAACCGTAAAGACTATGAGTTTAAGTTTTCTGTGAGTCCATAGTTCAAGAAAAATTCCTGCTCACCACTCCACAATATCTATCATGAAATAGATAGTTGACAGAGTAGACATGTGTCTGTTAGCCAGTCAGACTGCAGAATTCGTGATGGTATGCTACAGTAGCTGGTATCTACTGAGTCAAGTTAGTTTCCCACCTGTGCCTTTCATTTGTAATGAATTTGGATGTTAACCTTATCAAGTCTTTTTATTTATCGTTATTTCTTACAGCACACAAAGTGTGTTAAACTGCCATGGTACTTGAGTGTGATGTCATCATCCTCTGCAGAGATAGGGGATGTATTACTCTCTGATACCACAGGTTAGTTTTTTGAGTTTGTAAATGTCTAGGAATTCCCAGCCTGCAACACAGATGAAACTAAACCTCTGGCTAAGTCCGTCTGCAAAACAGGGTCAAAATCCTTGTTCTTGGCCACCACCTTGTGTACCAGCACCATGATTGGCCTGTTGAAAAATCCGTTGATTTATTGGCCAATCAGGTTAAAGGGAAATTGTAAATGCACTTCCAGTAATTGGCAGAGTCTGTTGGAACCTACGTGCTTCCTCACAGACGTTTTTACGTGGGCTAGTATAATACATGGGCTAGAATAACATATCTCTGCGACTCGAGATTAAAGATGAGTATAAGCCTTTGAACAGAGCTTGTGTGCCTCAGATTATCACTTTTACCAATCTTACTCTTTATGTTTCCCTATCTGCAGTCAGAAATCACTAAAAAGGGCGGTAAGAGTTCTGAGGATATAACTTGACTCAAAATTGCCATGCCTATTGAAGTCTTGCTTAAACTCCTTCTCGTCATCAAATGACGCTGCTCCTCATTCTAGAGAAACTTCTAAGAAAACAAAAAACAAATTGATAGCCTGTTCCAGGCATTCTGATAGTGGAGGGTGGCTCGAGGTTAGTTTTCAAAAGGTCATTCACCCCCTACCCCACCCCCTTGCTGTTTTTTTTTTCTGCTCACATCTATTCGCACCATCGCCACGATCTGAATGCCTGGAACAGGTTAACAAATTGAATGAAATGAAATCAGCTGAAAATCATTTTTGTATTTTTATCTTAACGTTTCTCAGGTTTACAGTTATAAACCTCTTTGTGCCATTCTCTTCTGACTGCTTATAGTTTGTTTTACTTGATTTTAGCAGTCAAGAAATCAGGGGTCCTGCACTTTTGGAGGAGGGACTAAGTTCTTGTGAAAACACTGGATGCAAACTTTAGATCACTTATACCTCAAGTGAGTATCAAGTTAACATATTTTAAAAAGAAGAATTTCTATCTTTAAAGTTCCTTTTTTTTAGAAATCAAGGGGAATCTGAAACCTGTGTTCCTTTGATAAGGTTGCCTTTAAAAAATTGTTAGGAGTGAGCTACATGATGATGATCATCTTGCTGTTTTAACGTTGAACATTTGATGAATGTTACAAAAACTAAACCATAAAACTGAATGTAAATCATTTGCACTTACATCTTTAAACCATGTCTTATGATTACAGGACCTAACTTACTAGTCTAACCGTTACTTGAACAGTCAAGATTCATACGTTATCCCTCTGGGCCGAGTTGTTTGAAGCTGGGTTAAGATAACCCACGGTTAGTGCGAGATTTGAATTCAGATTTGAAAGCTTAAAAAGCATTTCAGTTTTAATTATTTTTGTCTAAAAGTTGATGATTGGAAGCTCTAAAAATAATGGAGGAAATTATCCAAGAAAAAGCTTTTGAACACAAGAAAAGGAAATCAGGGTTAAATTTAACCCCGGGTTAAGCACTAATCGGCCTTCGAACAATTGGGCCCTGGTTAGCGTTATAATTAGTATATTTCAAAAGAGTACTTTCTTTCTTCAACATACATTACCGTGGCATAAAAAAGAAACAAGAGAATGTAGCAGGAAAACTCAACAACATTTTAGTGTCCCTTGTGGCGGGGCAAAAATGTAACACTTACTTTTTAGTATGCGTACTACTGCTACAGGTACACAATGGGTGTATACAAAAAACCTGCTTTGAAGGAAACCAGATTAGACCTGACAAACATGTTTTGCTGTGATTAAGTCAACTTTATAAATTATTAGGGGAAAACGCATAATATATGAGTAACTGCCCAGAGTTGTTTCAAAAACAAAAATAAACCAAACTAAATAGTTTTCAGCCTTTTCTACTTGGTTCTTAAAACTTATGTTGTATTATAATCAGTAGACCTTTTCATGCTATTCTTATCTGACTGTAACAATTTTGTCATTTTTAATATAGCTATCGAAGAAATGTTTCCTGCAAGCTTGCTACATGTAGAGTGGTAAAGTTCTTGTGCAAGGATTGGAAACAGGCAGCAGACTTCTCATATGTAAATATATATTGTAAAGAGATTGCATCTGTTGTCCTCTCATCCTCAACATTTCATTTCATTTCAACTTAATCACTCTCTTTCACTTGTGTTTTGATCTCATTGTTTACTCATTGTAAGTATAATAAGATATGGTTGTAAATTTGTAAATATTTTTCAATAATGTTGTTTACATGTCTGTAAAGCGCCTTGAACATAGGATAAGAGCGCTATAGAAATAAAGTTATTATTATTATATTAACCCTTCCCGATGTGTTTGATTAGACATTTGTTAACTGTCACATTTTCTCCCTAACCATAACAGATGAGCAATGGTTCCTTCATGATTGGAGTGGGAAAGCATCGGACACATAAAGTAGATGTCTCTTAAATCAGGTTAGTATCAGAATTTTTTATGTTTTGAAAATAGTCATTTGTGTCTTAAAAATGTTATTCTATGTCAGTGCTTCGATCAGATTGGCGTAATAAATTATTTGGGGGAATTGTATTCCTCCTATCCCATTCTTTGCCATTTTAACCCCAACATGCAAATTGTACATACTGATCTCCATATATTTCTCATAAGAATTGATTAAGAGAGGTGATAAAAGATCAAAGCTTTTCCTGTTTGGCGATCATGTGATAAATTCTCAGAACCTTTTTTCTTTATCACCAGTAGTTATTAATATTATCCTTTAGAGAAAATTGGTGATGGTCACTTTACGGGTTTAAATTAGAAAAATTTGGCGAATGTTTTATTCACTGTTTGATCTGTTTATGTATACTATGAATTAGCCTTTGGGTATTCCTTTTTATTTTGAGAACATGGGAGGATTTGATGAAAGCTAACAAAGAAAGTCATTGGATCCGATACGTTACATATATACAAGCTTTTGCTGAAAGCTTCTGTTCTGTTTAGTTAAGTTAAACAAACCTGGAACCTGCTGTCATTAACTCTTGCTTTTCCTTTTCTTTCTACCAGACTGTGGAATTAAGGAATCATGGAATCATAGAATCATGGAATCAGGGACACAAGGAATTAGGGACTGAGGAATTCAGGGATTCATAGAATCATGGAATCATGGAATCATGAAATCAGGGACTCAAGGAATCAGGGAATGAGGAATTCAGGGATTCATAGAATCATGGAGTCGTGGAATCAAGGATCGAGTAACAGGGATGAAGGGAAGGACGTATATCAAGCATTCTTTCACTAGGACAAAAGGTAGCGAAAGTAGATTTAATTTTTCTAAAAATTTTGATAGTGGCAGGCAAGAGAAAAATTTGAGAAATAGCGAAGCACGTTAAACTTCCGAAAATATGATTTTACGATTCAACTGGCCAGTTACTGTTATCGTCAGTTATAACACAAAGTTAAATTTGAAATAACTATTTAGGGCTCTGAAAAATCAATTCACTGAACAAAACTGACAAGTTTGAATGACAAGGTACAAAAGGTATGATGGTGTAGGCAAAAAACATTTAAGTTTACACTTGAAACATTCAATAACGCCACGGGTAAATTGACAGATGAATAATAACATCGCGCCCTGATTTACCAAAACAACCGCCAAAAGACCTGACATTACAATTCAATATACCTACCGGCTCTTGGCTCGCTACTTTGACAAACACTTTCACCACAGCTGTATTCACATAGACACCACAATTTTCACAGAAACCTTAGCAACGTAGTACAGGAACACATACCGAAAGATGACTCTGTTCACAGTGCAACAGCGCATTCCACTTCAGGACTACTTTGACAAGACGAGTGCAGTTAGTTTGTGACAAATCTGCTACGTCATTACGAAACGAAGTACTTAGGCAAAGTTTAGTTCGATGAAGTCATTTGTTACTCGAAAAGGTTACACTGGGATTGCCGATCTCAACGTTTGATTCTGGATCTGTTACGACACCAGTCGTACCCTAACTCAACTGAACCCACCTTTAAACAGTAAGGAGTTACAAAATGAGACTTCCAAGAAAAGTTAAGGTGTACCGCAACCATTGAGGTTGTATGCCAAGTTCTTTCAGTGAAAACATACTAGTGCGACCCACTTGATGTACTTGCTAAACCTTTTCACTTTTCTGTATAAACACCGTCCATATACTGAAAACTGGATCTATTAAGAAGATGCAGACACACAGTCTGTTTATGTGAAACAACCGTTTACCCACTTTCCACTTCAACTGGGCTTAGACTGCACCGAGAACTCCTTTACGAACACTATTGTAATGCTATCAGTACCTACGGATGACATTATGCCAGTGAGAACTGTGAAGGAATCTTTTGATAACTACTACTAACGAGTGTCTTTTATTGTGAAGTCGCTGTTCACCTACTCGCTTGCATAGCCCTAGTATGTGCTGATGTTATTTGTTAACGAACTCAACCATCTGTATACGCACGACGTTATGAATCTACTCTACCGCGGTCCTTCTTCGCGTCCTTTACGGGAAGCATAGACTCCTTACAATTGCAATTTTCAGCAACTGGCTTCACAGTTTCTGTTCAGTTTTAGAGGAACGTAGGGCCACCTTGCATCTGACAAATGATTATTTTGCGGTGACAACACTTCAATCGCATTGTACACAAAGAGGAGATCGAGGACTCCTACAATAACCTTAACCGACAAAAAGAAGAAAATAGTGCAGGAAAGTGATAAAATGCCTTCTCCAGACTGATCAGTTTCCCGTAACAACAACAGCGGACTATATGTATAGATGAAAACAACGATGTATATAACGCAAACACATCCTATGGCTAACCACTTGAACGTCGTTCACAGAGGAACCAGACTTTGAGAAGACACACTCTACAGGTTATTAGTACGTAGACGACATTTTCTGTGAAAGGAATCATACGCAGAATTTGTTACACGAAACACTCGGACCCTGGACCTGTCACTAAAGCAACGATTCCTTATGCTTAAGGAGCGTTAACTCCTAAAAGTATTATTTGACTCTCAAGATGAGTACCGCTAAGGTTGTCGAAACGTTAGTCTCTGTCAGCAAGTCCTATTCAACACTACACTCATCCGGACGATTCTATTCCACCTGCATACGAAAACCATCCTACAGCTCTTCAACATATGTGTTACACGCAATACATGACATTTGATGAACGGAAGGGGGCAGACAAGGTGCAGTATAAGTTCATATTACGAAGACTTTGAACGAATGAACCAAGGCTCGTCATGCAACTCGAATGTGACAGCCAAATTACTATTCTTAAAATGTATGACGGAAAATTAACGGAAGCAATCGACATTCAACGTCACCGACGCAGTTCATGGTCTTGTTTTCACTGTGGGTTTCTGATTATCTATTGCAACAATAACTTTGTTAAATGTTCCAATATTTTCACTCTGCCGAAGTATAAAGAAACTACAGTGTGCTTAGAACTTCGTTGACGCTGTCACAACGATCAGCTGACCAATACAACACATTAGTAGAGGCAAGAAAAGATGCCGCAGCAACACCCCCACTTGTTAGGAAAGGAAAAGAGGATAGACACTCGAACAATGCAAGAATAGTCGACCCACAAAAGAGAAACGAAAGACTAACAGGAGAATTCAATATCCACAAGACGAAAGGAGCCCGGAAGCAGTCGCAAGAAGAGAAGCCAAAAGTGATTTACAAGCAGTATACAAGGAACGTGAGTAGCAACCTATTAAGTATCATATTGGGGAAGGTGAGAGTGAATTCAAAGCAGTTGACCTCAGCAAGGCTTGGAAAATAGTTAATACAATAATCAATCGTAAAGCAGCAGCGTCTGGAAAATTGTGGGGGAAACCCCTGAAGAAAGGAAAAAGCAGTGGTATGAGCATTTCAAGAACTTGTTGGGAACCCCCGCTGAAGACACAATGCTGAATGACGTTCACCCTGTTCTGCATAACATTGAAATAATATGAGACTGAATTCACCATGGAGGAATTACAAAATGCCAAGAAGCAGATAAGCGAAGGTAAAGCATCTAGAGATGATGGCATAATGCCCAAGATCGACGACATTATTCTTTTTGCCAACAAACTGCTGATAATACCAATTCGCCGTCCTCAACTTAAAATCAATTTCCAAATATTGCAAGTTAAGGGACACTGGAAACTACAGAGGTATCAGCTTAACATTGGTAGTCGCCAGGCTGAATAACAGAATGTTACTAAATTGCATACGCCCAATAATAGATCCATGTCTGCGATACTGTACAATCAGAATGGCTTTCGCCCGGGTAGATCTACCATTACGCAGGCGCTAGCACTGAGACGAATCCTCGAAGGAGTAAAACACTACCATCTACCATCGATTATGGAATTTATTGAGTTTACTAAGGCATTCGACTCCATTAACCATCAAGAGATGTCCAAAGATCCTTTCTGCTTATGACATCCCGGAGAGAATTATCAATACAATCGTGCTAATGTAAAGCAACATCAAAGCAAAGGTTGTATCCCCTGGCGGTGATACAGACTATTTTCAAATAGTTTTTGGAATCATGCAGGGGGACAATTTGGCACCATATCTATTTGTCATTGAGCTCGATTGTGCTCGATTATGCAATGAGGCAAGCCACACAAGGAAAAGAGGAGGAGCTTGGTTTTACTCTTCGGAGGAGATAGCCTCCCACGCGGACGTTCTTAGGGGTTCGTCACGCGTGACGAACCCCTAAGAACGTGGGAGGCTACGGGGTCATAGGATTTCAGCAATCTGTTAACTGACCTTGAGTTCGCTGATGACATTGTTCTTCTGTCTGATGAAATTAGGCAAGCTAGGCAGTTTTTGCGCAATGTGGAGGTAGAATGTGGTTAGGTTTGGCTGTCACTGAATGCAAAAAAGACCAAAGCTGTGTATTTGAACTTGGAAAGAAAGGAAATGGAGACAATCGTGGAATCGTGGAAGAGTCAAGGGAGCAAGATTTCAAATACATGGGTGGCTGGAATTGACTTTGTGTTCTAAGGAAAGAGACATAAATGTTTGTGAAGCACTGGCCTAGCAATCACTGAACAAAATGAAGAACATCTGGAAGAGTGACTTGGAGAAGATCAGTGGTGACCTTTAGGGTAGTTTTGAAAAGGTGACCTCTACCATTAAAAAAAGAAGAATTGCTCTTTCTGGACATGTTTTTCGTGATGACAGCTCTGCAGCGCAACAGCCGATAACATGGGTGCATGCACATGGGAGGGCTTAAAGAGGATGTGCTTCTACTACATACATAAGCACACTGCTGAGAGATACTGCTCTGAAAATATAGCCTTATGGGGTCAGTTTCCTCCCCGTCGTCTTTTAGGCCTTGACCGGAAGTAGAGGTAGTAGTTACTACCATACAAGTACCTTACAAGTACAGTCTCATGTTGAGGTGACGTCACTGTTCAGCCACATTCCAACTGGCAATAGACTGCGCTAGGAAGGCCATTTAAATACTTTCATCAGTGGTGACTTTTATGCTATTATTTGGCGGGAACCATCTACTATTCAAGGAACTAACTAGCGTACTTTGCCAAACGCAAGTTATTGTCGCCAATAGCAGCACTGAGGATTACCCTCACCAAGACGATCACATTTGCCTGAAATATGTTTGGGTGTTTCAAACCAGATACTGTACAGACACGTGGTTTGCTTTGTCAAACGTCAATCATTCTCACTAAAATTACATCTGAGGACCAAGGCTCAACCATACGATGATATTCAACTGGCTTACTCATGACAGGGTTGAAACCATTTACTATAAAGAGAACTAGTTTACTTTGCTTAATGCTAGTCAATGTCCACAAACCCCCGACTACAAATACTCTCACTCATAAGATCACATTCACTTGACTGACCTACTGTGCTTCTGCGTACTTTTAACACTTTCCAAACCAGTTACTGACCAGAGACCTATTTTGCTTTGTCTACTGAAAGTAATTCTCAGCAGCTGTACCTCTGTGTGCTACACTCACCACAGTCACGTCTCACGTTTTTTTTCACGGGACCGCGAAAAAACATGACTCATGACTCAGTTAATATTTTCTTCAAACTTTTATTGATACATTTGCGTTAAAATCTGCATTTTGGAGCAAATTATAGCCACCGTACTGTTCATCTGTCTTTCTTCTATAAAGACCGAAAGATCAATACTCGAATTCCAATCAACAACGGCCCCACTGACAGAGGGTGGTCTGCCTGTGCACCTACCCACACGATCACATTCAACAAACCATACTGATGACAGGGTTAAAAACATTTACCACACCGGGAAGCAGTGGCAAAATATAACGGTTTATAACAAAAACAACTGTTACAATGAAAACAAAGGAATGTTTAACTTGTGATACCATAGCCAGATATACCGGAATTATGACAACAATATTGTTGAACTACACCAAAAGATGAGGAAACACCAGGGCTCTAGACTAGCAAAGGTCTAGTAAAAAACTGAGGTTTCGACTGTTAAATTTTCCTTTCCATTTCAATTTCCATTTCCACAAGATATTTGGTTTCTGGAATCGTAACGCCCCGAAATGGCGGACAGGAAGCAAGCTTCATGTAGATAGCTAGACGGCTAACAAAGAAACAAACAAGGAAACGATATATCGGAAGATAAATTGTCAACAAGAAATGTAACTGAAGGCTAAACTAATACGTTGGACAAAATTTGAATTGAAATCAAGGATTTTTAATTAATTCAGTTGTCACTTTTCTCCAAATTCTCGTGTCAAGACTTGAAGAAAATACATTCTGGCAAAGAAACAAACGCTACATACTTGTCTTGTAATGCAAACTGGAAAAAAATGTTGTTTCGAGCCTTACGAGACCATTTTTGTCGATTTGGGGACTCAAAGCTAGCTGCACTAGATTAGTTTCGTAATTTTAAAAAGGAACCGAAAAGTTTCTGCTCTCATCTGTTTCGCATTATTTAGTGATTGTTTACTCAAAAAATGTCTCCCATCAATTCTACCTAGCTCTAAATGTTTATTTCAAAAAAACCTTTGTGTTATAGCTGACAATGAATTGCTTTCAAAAATCATGTGTTGCGCTGTTTCTGAATATTTCTTTAAGAGCATTTGGGATGAAATTTTGGCTGAACAATTTCCAGCCATCCAACAGAATGTTATTGTCGTCGGCACCAATTTTATTTGACCGTGCAAATTAATGCAGTAGGAGTAGAATTTTGCAGCGTAAACAAACTTTTAAGATGCTTCGCTTGCTTAATTTTGTGGTTACTAAGTAAGACCAAACAAGACGAATTTGGACGCGAAATCAAAGTATTTCGATGGTAGGCGTATTGAATTTTAACTGCTTTGCTTCAACAAGACTGATTTGGACGCATAGCAAAGTATTTTAAGCTTACTTCAACCAATTTCCAGGACTGATCTGCACGGTTAAAACTTCTGATAGTTTTGCATTTATAGAAAAAGGATTATTTGCCAAGACAAATTTTCGATGAGTTTTTGCGTTTTTTTTTTCTTAAAATTTTAAGAGATGATTAGAATTTTTTATGTTAATTCTTGTCTTCACGAAAATATGATTGGAATGTGGTTCCAAAAGACTTAGAAAAAATACGGCGCGCCCCACGGCGCATGCGTCGTATTTTTTTTAAAAAAAAGGAAAATAATTATTATATATATCTATTACTACTCAAAGAAAGTAGTCAAAGTTTTTCAAGTAATATTTTTATTTCTTTTCAACAATTTAATGTTTGTTAAGTTTCTATTTAATTAATAAAGCAACAATCACTTTGTATTAATATTTTTATTCACCATATATTCTTTAATTAGTTAAGTAATTTTCATTTGTATTAATAAAAAGGTGTCAAAAAAATTTTTCAAAAATATACTAAGTCTTTTGGCGGGAAAATCTGACCAAATTTGCACAGCGTTTCCCCTTACAACGTTTTCGAGCAAAATTTAACAGAGTTTCCTTTTTCAAAATTTTCTGCCAAAAATACTTGCATACACCAACTCTTGCAAAACGTTTCAACAAGAAATTTTAAATTTCCTTGAGCAAAAAATTTAAATTGCATTTGAAGAAATTTTAAGTCCAATTTCTTTTGTAAACAAGATTTGCTAAAAATTTGTGTGTACTTACAATGTAATTTTTGCTCAAGTTGGTGTATACGTCTTATTATAAAGTTTAAATGCAACATGGCAGGCGATAAATTGCTACAAAAGTTTCTTCTAAAACTTAAAACGTCAAACATTTTGAAGCAAAGATTTCAATTCCTCATTCATGAAAATTATGACCTGCCATGTTACCTCTAAGCAAACCTTATTCAGGTCGTACTTTTGTAGCACAAGGAAAAATTGCGTTCCTTCAAACCTTTTGCGCACAGCGTTAAATTAAATCGCACTCAGCATCACAAATAAACAGTTGGTGCGCTCCAATTTCTTTACGCATTGACAAGTTTGTCTACAACTTCAAAACTATCACTACATTTCAAAAATTTATTGCTTTATAATTGCCTCATTTTTTCACTTGTGCTACAACAAGTTCAAGCCGTGAAAGAATGTACACAAATAAACAGTAAAATCCCATGTCTCGGTACAAGATACACGGGAATTTGTATTTCAATTCGAACCAAGTCATTTATCTCTTGGATTATATAGACCATAATAAACACGCAAGCCCTGCAAACAGTCAAACCAAATTTATTCAAGAAATTGAACGGTGTCTTCAAACCGTTGTATAGTCTAAATTTCAAAACTCTGACACGAACAAATGTTTTGGAGGAGAAGAGAAATAATTTATTCGATCAGTCGACTTATTGTTGTTTACATGTTCTTTATAAAAAAATTCAAAGCAAGCGATTAACATATTCAAGTACTTTGTAACCACCAAAAAAATTGCACGATGAATGAAGTCGAATAAAACTTTTGCACTGAAATGCATTTGAAGTGATTTTATTTTTAACGACAAATTTTAATTGTTATTCTATTGGGTCTAACTGAATTGCGAAAACGTCGATAGCAAAGCTGTTCGTTATTTTCAGGAATATGAATTATTATGCCAATCAGCATCAATGTTTTTCTTGGAAAAGTGCGTTTTCTCTCACATGGCCAGCATCTATGCAAATTTATTGGAACAAAAGAAAGAGTCAAGAGTTCAACTCCCACAGGATTTGTTTAGAACACCAATATGGCCGCCGTGACGTCATGTGAAAGCGCTCTATTACGCTCTCACAGTTATGTGATGAATGGCTGAAGAAACCTCGTGTTTTCTTATCTAACTTACATATGAATGATTCCTCTCTTGTTTAACACAGTTTGAGTTATACTAAAAAATTTTATTCACATCTGTTTTTGATCTTTCAATAGTGTAGAACAGACAAAAATAAAGCCTTTCCAACGAAATTGATGACCGTGTTAGACTGATTTGTTGAAGGAAAATGAGAACTGGCTTAAGAAAACTTGCATTTTGTTCTCTCTGTGTCATTATTATTCAAAATGGCGTCGGCTAGAAAATTAAGGAAGCTAGTTGGTTTACGTATAAAGTTTTAGTCCCGTAAAATCTTATTTGCGCTTGTCACAAAACAGCAACAATAACAAACAAAGCCAAAAACTCAAATTGATAATTTTTTGCAGTTTAGAAAGACCACCTACTCGGAAATGATTAGAAACCATTTTTTATAATTTACGTCATACAATAGACACTTTAATGAAAACTCCTCGTGGCCGCGCTGAAAGCTTTTTAGCTTCATGGCACTTCGTCAAAAATTGATTTAAAGACAGACTGTCAAATGTGAAAGAGTAAATCCACAACTTTAATTGTTTCGGCATCATTGGCCAAACGTACATTATAAGGCATATTGTTAGAAAAACAGAAGTGAGTATGTTAAGTTGAATTTTTACACACTTTGTTATCAAGCTCCTTAATGTTCAGAAAGTTCAAGAAAGCAACCATCATGCTTATAATAAAAAGAAAAGAAATACTATTCGCATTTCTGAACTGAAAACTACAGCACGGCTAATGGAAACGGCGACTCGATATTTTCAGTCAAACGTTTCTTTCAATAGTCTCTCGAATCGTACCTCCTAAAAATTTTGGCATCGGACAGGAATATTTGAATTAAAATGCCTGTTTTGCAATTTTTTGTTCCGTAAAGTGAACACTAACTGATTACAGTTAGACTAACATGCTTACTCTTTAAAGACTTTCACAAGAGTACTTGGTTCAGGCCATTTTAAAGCGGTTTTTAAATGAAATGCTTAAATGAAAATCAGTCAGTAAATTCCAATCAAATCTGTTTTTTGTTCGAGTGAATCATATTGTTCATTTAGTAGTTCCAGCAATAATTGAACCAACTTGGTCAAATTAACTTTGGTTTCAAGTTTTCTAACACTCAAATCGTACCCAAAAGAGTAGATTTTTCATATTAAAAGTTTGATATTTCACTGTTAACGTTTTTTTGTTCCAAACCTGATTTTTCGGTTTGTCAATTTCCAGAAATTCGACCATCCTAATCTACTAAACCACCAAATGAAAGCATCTATGCTGAATTTCAACTGAGCGTCTAAAGCCGTGCCAGTTTTCTAGTTATTTGGGGAAAGCTCTCCTAAAGGAATAGAATTGTAGACTTTTTAAAACAAAAGAACTTAACAATTTTTTTTCCTACTAATTTTTGTGAAATTTTGGAAATTTTTCGAACTCATTAAGAGCAAAATACTTGTTTCGTTTCGTTCTTTTTCATTGATCTACTAGATCAGCACTACAGAAAGAAAGAAAAAAATCTTAACATCCACCCCTTAGCTGAATTCCTTTCAGAAAACGAGATGGGACCAACTCCTCCTTGCCGAGCTAAATGGCACTTCGTCAACAACGACTTAATCTATTTTCCATTTAAACCTTTCCAAGAAAGCCTGTCAATTCTCGCAGAGTTAGTCCACCACCTCAATTTTTTAAGCAGCATTAGCCAAAACTACATAAAAATGCTTCCTTTAGATTAGAAACGCAATTTATGATCGTTTGAAAAAAATTAATATCGAAGAAAAAAACCGACGTGACCAAGTCAAGTTAATCTTTAACTTCACTTTTTTAATTAGCTCTTTGACGTACAAAAAGCGACCAAAAATAATAAGAAAAGAAAGGATATTTCTTGCAATTCTGTTCAACTAAGTTATTTTTCAAAACCTACACCATGACTAGGGAAAAATTAAAACATCTCTACGCTTAATCAAAACTTCACCTCGTAAAAACGATGACTGTAGTCACGTGGAACTCGACCTTTGGTCAATTTTTGTTTCGTATAATCTCTCGAGTCGTACTTCCTACGAATTTGGCAAAGGAACAGAAATATTTGAATCGAAATCCTGGTTTTGATATTGTTTGGTCGTGGTAAAACTGGTTCTGTAATACACGTACCACTCAAGGAAGTAAAATGAACACTGACTGATGAACAAACAAACAGCTAGACCAACACATCTAAGCTCATTTTATAACTCCTTTTTAAAGAATATCTCGTCTTGTGTTTGTGTCTTGGTAAGTTTTTGTTATTGATTTCATCTCTGTGAGAAATTCCAATAATATTTTTTTCTTTTGAGTGAAACTGAACTAACTTGGTCGAATTGACTTGGTTCATCTTTTATTTTACTGCATGGTCTTTTAACACTCAAATCCTGACCAAAACATTAGATTTTTCTTAGCAAAACTAGACAGTCTTTTGGGTTCCAATCATGATTCGTCAGCTGAATTTCAACTTAACGACTAAAGACGTGGCTGTTAACCTAATTATTCAGCAAAAGCTCTGATAAGTACTGAAATTGTACTGATACCAATCTTAAAACCTAGAGAATTTTTTTCGGAAACGTTTATAAGTTTTTTGCTTTTTCTGATGGGCATGCGGTTTACCCTTTTTCATTCATCTACCAGAAAAACACAATTTTAAAAAAGAAAACGTTTTTAAAAAAATAGACCTTTAAACAAGTTTTATCCGAAAAAGAGATTGGAACACGTTTTCGGGCAAAATAACTTTACAGACCTACTTAGACCAAGTACGGTTTTATCAATTTTCATTTTTTTTAAACTTTACATACAAGATATGCCTTTATGGAAGGTAAAGTGAACTCTGCTCCTGACCGAGCGTTGAAAGCTTTTTGGCTTTATTGCACCTCGTCAGTAAACGATTTATTCTTTTTCATTCAAACTTTCCAAAAGTCTTGAGACTGCCCGGGGGCGGGGGACTCCCAGATAAAAGTGACGGCGATGCTCCTAGTCTCACTTAGGGTGTTTGGGACTGAAAGTCACTATGTTTGCCCGTTAAGTTTTTGCTTATAGGGATGTACATAAATAAACTTACATAAACTGCCGTGATGTGTGCTTTAGAATAGTCTCCTTTGTAAGGGGTCAGTTAAAGCTTGAGCCACACCCACATTAGTCTCCCTTAGGAGTTTAATTTCAATTCTCCGATGATCATTCCCGTCACTTTTATATGGGATTCCCCCCTTCCCGGGCGAGACTGTCAAATGTGAGTAAATACACCACTTCAATTTTTTTATTGCATCGATGTTTGAAAACTGAAAATGCTTCATATCATTTTGCATTAAACGGCGTTATTTTTCGACTTAGATTAGTAACTCAATTTATGATCTTTCTGAAAAAAATTTAAATCGAACAAAAACAGAGTGACTTAGTAAAGTTGTTTTTCTACACTTTGGTGTCAAGGTCTTCAATGTGCTAAAAAGCAACCAACATGCTTATATTTAAAAGAAAACAAAGGCTTTGTTCACAATATACCGGATAGGTTTTGTGCCGCCTCAGAAATCATACCGGATAGGACTTCTGTTTACACACAAGAACGGTTTAGCGGCGTGATTTCTGCTCGTTCCGATCTCTACTGAGTGGAGTGTCATATATTGGATAAGTGTTCATTCTATGAACATAGCCAAAGTATCCTTGTATTTCTGTTGAATTAAGATAGTTTTCATAACCTACATCGTATCACGACTATGGAAAATTAAAACATCTCTTAATTCCAAATCAAAACCTTAACTCATGAAAACGGTGACTGCAATTGCTTGGAGAGGAACAGCTATCAAAAACGAAACACGGAACTCGATATTTTAATCAAAATTTTCTTCTAACATTTTCTCGGATTCAAACGATTTAAGAATTTGGCGTCGGACAGAATTATTTGCATTGAATTCCTTTTTGCAGTCTTTGGTCTTAGACAAATAACATGTCTGAAAAGTTGGTTCTCTAATTCACCACACAAGAAAGTCAAGTTAAAAACGATGGATGAACAAACAGCTAGACCAACACGTCCACTTTTTCAGACTTTTCCAGAAAAATACTTAGTTCAGGCCTCTTGGTTCTGACCTCAGTTTTTAGAGCTGCTTTTCAAATAACAAACTCGTTTAGTGTTCGAGACTTGGAATATTTTTCTTATTAAAGTCAATTGTAATCTGTTTTTGTTCGTGCAAGCAATATTGTTCAGAAGTAATTTTAGTTATTATTTTTATTAGTTTTTCTTTTGGATGAAACTGAACTAACTTAGTCGAAATAACTTTGTCCAGCTTCTCTTTAATTTCAAGGTCTGTAACACTCAAATCCTGACCAAAACAATAGATTTTTCGCATCAAAACTCGATTATCACCGTTGAATTTTTCTGGCTCCAAACACGATCATCCAGGTTTTCAATTTCCAGAGATTCGACCATTCTAAACAACTAAACGACACCATAATGAAAACATCTATGCTGAATTTCAACTAGACTTCTAAGGCCGTATATGTTTCTTTCTCTCTCTCTTTTTTTCATAGGCAGTCAACCCTTTTCCATTCATCTACTAGAACAACACAATAGGAAGAAAGAAAAACATCCACTCATAAGGTATAGGCCATTTTCGAGTTGCCTCGAGCCTCTGTCTCAAAGCGAGGCCAAGTGCGAATCTATTGATAAGAAAATGATCCTTTACTCTCATGCAACTGCCACTCATTTTCACAAGAAAGGTTTTGCACTTAGCCTCGTTTTGAAAACAAGAGTCTTTGGAACTCGAAAAAGGCCTATTACTATCAGAAAACAAGTTTGGAACAAGTTTTCGCCCAAAATAGCTCATGTCGTTTCATCATTTTCATCTGTTTTTTTGTTTTGTCAATTTTAACCAGAACAAGTCTTTGGCCAAAATACATGTAACTTTACAAAAACTGTTTTATTGGCGGAGACACTTTGTTACCGCTTTGGCCTCATAGCGTTCGTTTCGTCAAAAAACCATTAAATCTTCTTTTTTTTCATCCAGATGTAATAGAGTGAACCACCACTTCAATTTTTTTGTGCATCTACTCAAATGCTTGTTGTAAGGAATTTCATTTTCATTGAATGGCAAAACTTTTCGACTTAGATCGGTTACTCAATATATGATCGTCAACCAGCATGCTGATATTAATATAAACACAACGACTAGGCAAAACTGATAAAAACTGCTCTCAATGTTTCATCAAAACTTGACCTCAAGAAAACGGTGACTGCAGTCATTTTAATAGGAACAGCTGTCAAAAACTAAGAAACTGAACTAGATATTTAAATCAAAATTTTCTTTTTTCATAATTTCTCACATCAAACCATCTAAGGATTTTGGTTATGGACAAAAATATTTCAATTGAAATCACTTGTTTTGCAGTCCTTTGGTCAAAGGCAAACACAGGTTTAAAAGGTTTGTTCTGTAATTCACCTTTCAAGGAAGTAAAATAAAAACTAATGGACAAGCAAACAGCTAGATCTTCAATTCTTTTCAACAGAAGTACTTTGACCTGCCCATTTTATAGATTCTTTTGTTCGTGTCTTGGTAATTTTCGTTTGAAATATGAAATTCAGTTCAAGGCTGTTTTTCATCGTGCGAACAATGTTTATTTAGTTCTTCCAATAATATCTCCTTTCTTGTGTGTGAAACTGATCTCACTCATTCGAATTAACTTTGTTCACCTTAACCAAAACAGTAGGTTTTTTTGCATCAAAACTAGGTTTTTACTGTTAAAGTTTTCTCGTTTCAAACTCAAAACTACTGAACGGGACCGAAATTAAAACATCTATGATAAATTTCAACTTAACGTTCAAAGCCTGGCTTTTTTTTTCAGATTATTTGGGAAAAGTTGTCCAAATGGACTGAAAAAGTAGATTGTTTCTAAAACAAAACAACTTTACACCATATTTTTCTTTAATTTTGGAAATGTTTGAGACTCTTTTAAGGAAAATTGTTGTTTGTTGTTTTTGTTGTTGTTTGTTTGTTTTATGCAGAATCTTATTTTCTTTTATTCATCCACTAGAACACAACTGGTAGACCTACACAAGTTTGATCAGAAAAAGACATTGGAACAAGTTTTTGGGCAAAATGACTTCACAAAACTACTTGGATCATGTCGGCGTTTAAGGCTTGGATACCTTAAGAAATATATTTTTTTAAAAATGTTTGTTTTGCGCTTGTGGTCTATATAATCGACTCTATCATTGAATTAGAATCATAAAGTTTTTCTTGCAAGACATTGGGATTTTATATGATGAAATAGTAGGTCGACATATGAACAGAGGCTTGTTTCAGATGTAACAAATAAATTTCTTTTGGCCGAACCTTTTCCCAACCCCCCTACCCCTCTAAAAGTCAATTCATGAGAGTGTTTCCCTTTCTAAATTAAAATCAGCATTTTGTATCATAAGAACTAAAAATCTAAATGTAAATGCTGAAAATATCGCTGCAGTGAAGCAGTCTCTGTTCATTTGTCGAACGGACGGACGGACAGAAAGCGGGGAATACTTTTTAAGGTGGCATTAAAATTCAAAGTATTTCATGAATTTCAGAAGCAATTTGCAATATGCAAATTTGATCCGGGCTTGCAGTGACAGTAACACTTTGCAAAAGCAGAAATTTGCAATTTTTGTTAAAGCAGTTTTGAAAAAGCTATTATAAATCTTCCGGATTTGAAAATGCCGTATCGCGGATCAGCTGAAAGGTTTGGCCCGGTTTCCGGATTCTGTCAATTTTTGGATATTTGCCTTGGTCAGTGTGGTGTTTTGTCGGCTATTTTTTTTCTCGTTATAAGAAAAAAGATTATGGTCTCAAGTCTTCCAAGATGAACCATGTAAAATACTTACTGGTGAGCAAATTACCAGGAAGTTGAGTTCTGCCTCTTCCGAATTTTGCGGCTCGACTAGAAGCATGACCAAAGTGATATCAGTAAGTAAATTTATTGAAAAATCTTGTACGCAATACCAGATACTTTCGTTTTGCAAGCTTGCAGACTATTTGATTAGTCAAATCTGTATTGTTGGAAGAAACATTATAAGCTCTGTCCCTAATGCTTAATGTTTTGAAGATGTAACGAAAACCTCTTAAACATGAAGTCCCGCATCTGTTACGATTACAGAACAACTATATTAAGTAATTCATTTTTTCATGCTACAACGCTACTTTCTATATACCACGAAAAACTTTTAAAGTAAGACGGATTCGGATTTGAACAAAAATTAAGTCGGATCGACGGATCGGGCCTAAAAATACCACGGATCGGCGGATTTGCATACCCCTATTCACCCCCCTCTTATAATCTTGCAATATAGCGGTAGCAATTTGCAGTGTATGCATTTTTGATATAATCTTGCAATAGCGGTAGCAATTTACAGTATGTATTTTTGATATAATCTTGCAATATTGCGGTAGCAATTTGCAGTATGCATTTTTGATATGCAATGCCACGTAAGTAGTATTTCCCCCTCCCTCACCGCCGTTGTTATGGTTTCCAAAAGGAACTGAAAGAAAAATATCTTGAGCAATGGCTACCAGTTCATCAGTCGCTTTTCTGCGCTGTAAAGCTAGGAAACCATGGCGAGGCTAACTTGCGACCATCCTATAGCCCACTGGGATATATCTTTGAAAAAAATGGTTAACCACCAAATTTACAGTAAGGTCGCTCAAAATTTCATCTGCAGCGTTACTGAGAAATTCGCCCTTTCCTCCCAAAGTTGATTTTGATGATATTTTATCAAGCTCTAACTTTCAAGATCGAGGAAGAAATCATTTTGTGTGACTATTCAAATGAAACCTTTTCGTTTTGAGCCTTAGTCTGTGAAGGAAATTTCATGGTGAGACCAATCAAATGAAAGCTTCTGAGCAGTTCTTTCTGCGGTATTGTTTTAGTGAGCTGTTCAAATTGTTCAAACGCATTACTTCTCTGAGGTACTCTTGTTCAGTATGATTCTAACTTTCAAGTCTCTGAGCGAAACCCTTTAGTGTGGCAAACGAATTTCTTTTGGTGCTCTTTTAGGTGTTTTTGAAGTTGGTTTCATTTTAGTTCTGAGTCTCGGAACAAAATCGTTTGCTGTGATCATTCAAATAGAACCTTTTCAAGTGGCTAACATTCAGTTCCTTTTGGAAACTAAAAATTAATTAAGTGGTTGAGAAAAACATGTAGCGGCATGATATTCTTCATTTATTTTACATGTTTCATCTTATTTCAATAGCCTTAATTTTCACGGATTGAAGAAGCCAATTGCTAAGTTAGCGTCTAATGTGTGAAGTTCCCTAAGGAAAAATGACGTATTTTTCTCAACCACCATTTTGTCAATGATATTAAAATTTCAAATTTCTTAGCTTTGATGTGCTTGCTCCTGGTTTAGTAATTCATCTGTCCTTTAAGATTCTTTCCCTTTTTCTTCTCCTCTTGTGTTCCACACTGTGCCGGTCTAAATAGAGGAAATAACAGATTTAGTGGTTAGGACAAGTTCATTTGAATTCTAATTTTGGTGAGATTAATATGCGCGAATTATTTGTCAGCAACTGGAAAGAAATAAAAGCAATCTTCGCTAAAAGTACAGCGCAAGTTCTGAAGTATTCCTTGCAAAGTTAGACGCATGAATGTTAAATGCAAGCGCTACCAAATTCCTGCTCTAAGAATGTTTCTTTATTTTAAACACAAATTACCCAAACTACAAACAGTTTTGGGATGTGCTGAGGCACCCAAGGCACACGTGTGCTTATTCCACCAACTTTAAACATTCCTTTTAGTTTCAAACGTAAAGCTTTTAAGAACATTGTTTAAAACCAGCGTACCTTTAATTGTTGTTTCTTTGAAGTCGTTTTCATTTGCATCCAATTCTCCTCTTCCTACGTTGAACTGTGCGACATCTTTCCTTCTAAAATGAACGGAAAATATTTTCAGTTTTCAGGGCAAAGTTGTCAAAGTATTCATTGAAACCAGCGAGCTTACCTTCGGAAACTTATTTGAAAATTTCAGTCCTCGTTTTGCCTTCAAAGTTTCCCACTTCCTTCTTGAACACAAGGAGACAAGCGTACACGTCAACGATCTGATCCAACTGAAATATTGCTAATCATGCGACACTTCGAAATTTTTCATGAATATGAATTAGGAGCTAAGGAGCCAATCACTGAAGAGAAGGCAGTTTCTCTTTGCACGCTTTTCAACGTGCAAATTTCATATCTTAAATAGCAGGACCCCATTTTATTTATGATGGACTGAAAAAAAAAATTGCGTATAACACGGAGTCAAGAAAATAAAACACAAAAATGTAACTAAAAAGAGCTTGACTTCGTAGCTTCAAATTTCCTTTTCGCTAAAAGTATTCCCCCACAAAAGTAATAATAAAAATGAAAACTTCAACCGAGAATCGAACCCATGGAAGCGCATTTAATATCCTCTCTCTCTTCTCTGTCTTCTTGTACTTTAAACGTTGGTGCCGCCCTTAAAATAAATAACGGGTTATAACGGAAAAATCCCGTTAAGGACTTTACCTTCAATTTTTTTTAAGGACGCTGAAAAAAAGCTTTTCCCCGCCAAGAAAAAAACGTTTGCAACCAAGGATCCAACCTTGAGTACACTACTACGCCAACACAACAGAGATATGAAAAAATTTAATTATACAAATACAAGTTAGCATCTTCTCGCAATAAAGAGTGTTATTTCCGTTTTTTTCGAACTCCTTGTCTTATTTCAAACTGGATAAAACATGCAATCTTTGAAACGCTACTTAAAATCTTTACCTCCACGCCTTATGGAGCCATTTATGCGAGAAAAGTTAAGGCGCATCTTAAGCACGGCGCACACTTCCTATTAAAATAATGTATAAAATCAGCTTCTTCGAGTTTTCAAGAAATCTTTTTGGTAGTTCTATGTGCTTTTTGTCATGGTCTTCATTTTGACAATGTTAATGAAAAGCCTATGATGTGACCATTTGAAGGTTAGAAAACATCGGCCCTAACGTTTTCAAGTTTCTTTCCACCCTTTCCTTAGTCAACAAAGTCACTTTTTTATATTTGTTTGTTATTATTTTAATTACGTTTAGCAAAGACTATGGCATGTATTTAAGGAATGTGCTACTAGTAACTGTCGACGAATCCCATTTTGGTGATCAGTTGAAAAGCCAACGAACAGAGCTCTGCAAACTCATTTTCTATAGTACGTAGAACAAGAACACGAAAACTCGACAGAAATAGAATACGACGACTTCCCTCAGGTAATACTGATCATACAACCCGCACTCTTTATTTCCTCCCGTTTTCAGTTCCCTGCATCCTCCCCAAATATCCCACATTTCCTGCTAGCATCTACACTTCCCATAATTTCCCTTATTCTCGGTGACCTGATTGAAAGTATAGAAAGAAAAAATGAAAATGGAAAAATTTCGTTGAGTTTACACAGCGATAATGTCAGGTCGTTAACAATGACGGAAAAAATGGGCATCAATACAGTCCCTTGAGGAACACCCTTGTTAACACTGACAAACTCTTAAAATTTGTTTTAGAATATGCTAAGAGTCTACTAACTATAGATTGCCCGGTCGGACAGAAACATTTTCACCTGGATAGTTAGAAGAGCTTCAAATGGAATATAACCAGGCAAAAGAAAACGAAGACTTAATTTGCTCTACGAGTCTTGAGAAAAAGAACATATTACCACTACATTCGTACTACATTCGTATAGCGTAAGGAAAAAGTTATCAGTGGTTATTACTGGTTATTATGGGCACTGCGATATGCAAATGTATAGACTGCGAGCAGTCCCTTAGGATGGTCACGCGAGCGAGGAAGGGAATCGTGCGCAATTCGCTCTCTCCAGTCCTGCCGAGCTTAGACTTGACTGACCGAAGAGGGACTGCTCGCAGTCTAGCAAATGTATCACTCAGGTGTGGACACTTTCGTAATTAGTCGGCTCGCACGAAAGCACCCGATATCAAAACGACAATTGTCGTAGATCGATCGTTCCCAAACGTCCCCGCGATGACCTCCCGATAAAGAAGTGCTGAGCTGGATTATGATTTTGTAGCTTCCATAGGAGGATAAGTTGTCTTGTTAGCACTATGGCCAACCTTGAGACAGAAGTTTATGAACTTTTGAAGCTTTTTGAGACGAGCGATATCATTAAACATGATGAAGAGATCAGCAACTGCGCATGCTCTTCAACTCCACAAGCTGGTCCAAGCTCACGATTCTGCCAATTTTTTAACTTTTCTCACGGCCTCACTACAAGACTCCCAATCTCACGGTTTTTTGGGAAATATCATTCTGAAATGCTTTTTTTAAAATAAAAACAGAAATGTGATTCTTCTCATGAAAATGCAGTAGGACGCCGTCAGCAAGAGACTTCGCGATGGTTTTGCTTTGTCGGCCATTTCAAATGCGACGAAATGAGTTCAAGCACAGCTTTATCGTCAGAACCCTGCTTATTTTCCTCGAATATATCTTTGAATTCTTCATAAATAAAGCTCTGCCACCTTCAAACAGCGTCGTCTACCGGCAGAATTTCATGGACAAAAACGTTAAAGATACACACCTCTGTAACATTTGGTGCCGTGGCGCAATAGACATCGCGATGACCTAACACGTTGATGGTTTGGGATTTCATTTCCGCCGAAGTTTTTTTTTCCTTTTTTTTTTGGTTGTTTTAATTTTGTTTTCTTAATTTTGACATAATTTTTTTAAACATAATTATTTTCATTTTTTGACAGACTCAACTAATACCGGTAGGTTAATTGCAAGGTCATTACGAGTTAGCCATAGGCACCCTTTGATTTTTCTTTGTGATTTTGTTCTAGTAAAAAGGGTTTTTTGACTTAAATAGTATATTGTGGAAATGCCCCAGTTAAACATAATCCCAATCTTTTCTTGTTTTAAAAGGGTAAAACTTGATTATTTTTATTTCTTATGTTGGAAGTTGACTGTACAGCATAGCCTGTGTACAGACTCTCGTGAAAGAACGAAGATACTTTTACATAGTTAATTTTTTTATGTAATCTTGTATTTCTAACCCCCCATTTCTCGAACACTAACATGAGCGAAGGTAGACTGCGAGCAGCCTCCTATTTTTCTTTTTGAGTCACAGTAGTTCGAGAGCACGCGCGAGAGGGGCGTGCGTGGCAAGGCCTTCTCCTTCTATCATTATTTAAAAAATTTAACTTTTTCGCTCCCCGTGCGTGTTGTGAAGGGAAAAAGGACGACCGCTCGCGTTATAGAACAAAGGAATGCAATAGGAATTTCATGACATATCACATACATTACTTTCTTAACGTAAAAAGGACTTTATTTGCAATCTAATCAACGAATTTACGTAATTAGTAGTTTCCAATTAATATTTAGCCAAGAATTAAATTACTCCTAACTAATTTTTATTTATGGCCGTTACACAACCAAGTTAATTGAGACCTTGTGGCAAGTCTGCAATAAAAAGGTCTAAGAATCTTAAAGAAATCCATATTCTACCAAAATTTCATAATCTAATCTATCTATTTTATTAATCTATCACTTCGTGATTGTATAACGTTGATCACGTATTTCTATCATCCAACGATGCTGTAAAGTCGTGGACCGTCTCAAAAATTCGGCCATAACGTCAGTTTTTCGAAAAAGCACGAAGGAAAAATTTGTGTTTGTGGAGGGGGACGGGTGGGGGAGGAAGTTTTCCGGGGTTAGGGGAGGAAGTTTTCTGTTAACGAACTGGTAATGGACATAAACATGTTCTCCTATGTTATAGCTTGTTAAATCCACAAAGACGGCAATGACGTATAATGACTAAGTCGATGATGATTATGATAACCACACTGAAGAGTTCCACTGTTTTCCCCCTCTTCTCTGATCAGATGTCTTCAGGCTTCTCTGGAACAGCTCAGAATACCTCGAGCTTCCAACCATAGATGGTCAAAAACCTTACAAGAAGACTACTTTAGGTCCAACGCAACTGAACTTCCACTGAATCAGCAATGGAAAGTCATTACTCTGCTTAACTCTTGGTTTGCATCTAGAATAGTCGATTTCAATTATCAGCACGATTAACGCTGTTCTATCTTATTCTGTTCGATAACCTGAGTTTCGCATTGAAGGTCCTGTGTGAAGCAGTTGTGATTTCTAAAAAATAATGGAAACGAAAAAGTTCAATTTAGTACAACACTAAACTAGTTTCAGTTTGATTTTGCCAGAAAATAATTATCAATTTTACAGTTTGTTCACACAATACATAAATAAGATAATTTAATTATAGTTTTCGTTCGACTTTTGGTATGGCTATGTACGATTATACATTAAAAACAAAGGAAAGTTAAATTTGGGGTAGCGGATAAAATTGAACTACAACAACCACTTAAATACGCATCCTCTGAGAGAATATTCTCAATAGCATCTTACAAAATGGGAATTGAACTAGGCAAGCTGGGTATCCCTTCAGTTTCGCCCTAACAGCTAACCCTCTCGACCAGAACGGTCTGAGAGAGTAACCAGAAGGTCATAGGTTAGAATTCTGTTTGGAGTACTCGGATTTTTTTCTCGAGTATCCTGCGAGCAAGCTCTCTATTTGGGGGTAATCGTAGAGCTTGTTAGCAGGCTACAATCACAGACAGAAGTAGTTGGGAAGGTTGTAAAACTTAACGGAGGTCCATTTTAATCCTCAAAAAAGAGAGTTTCTCTTTTGCTAAATATCCCCCGTCCCCCATATTCAATGTTGGGATGTAACAGAACAATTAGGCGCAAAACGTTAACGTTTTGCTCAGCATTGGGCCAGGGCGAGAAGAAGAAGGAAAAAAGGAGGTGAAAAAGCAACCTTCCCAACACTTTTGACGATGATTGTATCTTCTGAGTTGCCTGTGTCAATGACTGAAAAACATATCTTTCTCAAGAGTGATTTTACTTCTTTTGGCATCAGCGACATGACATCAGAACAGGGCATGAGGTACACATCAGCCTACTTTTGCGGTCTTTCTCACCGTGTCTCGTTAGATCAGCCACATGGAATGTGCTTCACAGTAATGATTATGACATCGCTGTATAGGGTTTGAACCCGGAAGTCAGGTCGTAAATAGGTTGAATAGTATTTTGATCAGTCCCGCACAGGAGTGATTGATGTTTTGTCAACAGGAGGAGGTTAACATCTGAGTTAAGGTGAATTGTGTAATGCCGCTTTTATTGAACCATTATCACTGAGTGGGGGAGGACATGGTAGTCGGAGCCCGGAAGAATAGGTGGGGATGGGTTCAGGGAACGGGAGAGGAAAAGGGGGTAGGTGGGAGATTAACCTGCTGGCAAAACTCGTGTCTCCTTTCGCATGCTGTACTCGCGTGACTTCTCGTGACTCCCCCAGATGGAGAGCTTGCTCGCAAGCTAGTGGGAGTTCCAAAAGGGTGGGAAGCGGGAGAAATAGAGGGAAATCCCGCAAAAGTGCTCAATATTGCGCAATCGAAAAAAGGCTGAAGGGAGGAAGCCAAGAAAAAGGGGCAGGAGCCAGGAGAAACTGAAGGCAGGCGATTTGGAACCCCTGCCCCTACCTCTATACTGCGAGTGGTCGTCTTTCTTTCCCCAGAGCCAGAAGCGGCAAGCAAAAAAGTAAATTATGCAAATTAATGGAAAAAGGAGGAGAGGTTTCCCCTCGTTCCTTGCGGCAAAGCCGCTCACCCTTCACGCGTGCTCTCGGTCTACGGTGATTCAAAAGAAAAATATGAGGCTGTTCGCAGTCTACCCCACCTCCAACATCCCCCCCCCCCCCCCACCCCCGCTTACTGAGCTTTCTTACCTCAGACCCGCTTTCATCTGGATCATTAACATACTGGTACTTTTTCTCTCTGTAGTATGACTTTCGTTTTACTACATATAGTACAACTATATCACACAACACTGTTGCCTGGAAAAAACAAACAGAACAAGAAAGTGGTTTGCAGTCTAGATATACATCTGAAAACTGTTGAAGAGCAAATGGGTGTAATTCATGGACGCCAAGAGAACTTTGTAGTAAAAAATATCAACTTACGATTCCTAAAAGAGCGAGACCAGAGCCTATATTGACAAATAATGGTACAACGCTAAATTTACCACCCTGAAAAAGAAAACATACAGCATGAGAATAAAATATACGGAATAATCGTTCATTATTGAGGCCTCTGAATGCTGTAAATTTTTTATTGTGGGAAAAAAATGATCAGCCAAGGTCCTGCTAAACTTCCCACAACTTTACATTTAATAGCTAATGTAGTTAATAAGTTATCGTGTATACAAGCAACAAATTATCATATGCACAAAGAATTGCAGGCAATTTCAAGGAAGTACCAAACAGAAAACTGGTTTTAGAAGAAACTTTTGGAAAATCTGGCTCCTTTCATAGCAGAACATGGCTTACAAACCGATCAGAACTTGAAGCACGTGCATGTAATTTGATCAGGTACTGGTAAACATGTGTAAACAAGTAACATTTGTTTCTTGAAAAAATGGCATGCAATTTTGTAGCCAGTCACATAATGTTCATTACCTGGCCATAAACCATAACGTCAAAGTGAATTCCATAAGCTTTGAATAAGGTTCGGTGTAACTTGCCATCCTTTTCATAGTATCTGGCATATCTTGGAAAAGAGAATATGAACAAAACGTATCGAAATTTGCTGCAGATAAAAATAATAGAAATCAATGCCAACTCCAGTAAAACACAAATAAGTTATAAAGCCTGCTAGAACTTGCCCTTGCTCAGGCTGATTAGATACCTGAAATTATACCCAGCAGCAATTGCAGCATTAGCATCATCAAGTCTAAAAAACGAGAAAGATAAACACAACAAATCAACATTGAAGTATGGATCAAGTTAAGGTTAATAACATCAGTCCTATAGTAAAACATTGATATGTTTCTTGAATAGCTTAGACTGTACATGCAAATTTATTAGGAACTGCTTTATATGTACCATAATAAATACCTTCTGAATGAGTACTTGGGCTGACAAGAATAAGTTAAAGGATCAAAATCACAATCCCAGTCAATGATAATGGCCATTACACCGCCCTGAAGAGAGAAAGAGAAAATAATAATGAAAAACAACATGAAAAAAGAGAAAACACCAACCTCATTTGCAGCAGCCCTATCTCCACCAGGGGATCTTATAAATTACACAAATTTTGGTGCTTAAGACATTTTCTTTTACCTTATAAGCCAGTTTCTTGTAGTCTTCCCCTGCTTCTTTAACGATGGTTCCCAGCTTGATAATCGGGCAGAGAGGGTCAGTCTTAGGGTTATAAGTACAACTCTTTAGATAAGATTCCTTTTTATTGGGTGGAATATTTCGCCTGTGAGACAAAGATGCAAGCAATATTAATTTTAAATAAAACAATAACTTAATTAATTAATTTTAAAAAATAAGGTTCAAAGAGGGAGCCCAGATGAGAAAAATATTGTGTTAAATCACCAAAAAAATTTAACTGTTGTAGTGATGGCATCTGTAATGCAAAATTCTGCCAGATTGCCAAAAATAACATATCTGAGGATCTGAAAGAGCACATGCCAAAGGAACACCTCCCCCCCCAACACACACACACACTACAGTACCTTTCTGTATACCTAAAAGCACCTCTAACCCACCAATTATTTTGTTAGAAACTACAGTTAAAAGGTCAGTTTAGGATGATATCAGCTGTTTTTTGAGCTATTTATATTATTGACTGAAACTCGTTACATTGTCATAAGTCAGTTGAGCATGAGCATCCAGGTGAATGTAGTCCTGAATAGGACTGTTGTTGTTGACAGTGACCATGTTCACCCGGACGATCATACTCAACCACCCTTTCACAGTTTCATTACATTGTCTCCAAAAGTGCCTTAAATTGGCTGAAACTAGCATTGTTGACACAGGTATTTCAGAACAAACCAAACTTTATAAGAACATCTTTAAAATGTCAACTACATAGTATAAGAAAAATTTCAATTCAAAGGATAAGCCTGGAACCCCAATCAGAAAGATACCCTCAGTGCCTGTTAAAAATTAGCCTCCCAAGCAGACATTCTTTGGGGTTCGTCACGCGTTCCTGGCCCACGAACGTCTGCTGTACTGAAAGACAAATTCCTTTCCCATTGTTCGCAAATATCAGCTGGAGATCACATGTAGATTATCGGAGATCCAATCGGCTCTGTTGAAGTCAAAGTGTTGACAAGCCAAACACATACGTACAAGCTCTGTAGAGTGTGATACGTGACCAAAGGTTTTTGCTCCAGACAAAAATCTAGGAGATAAGTGATGGGTTGTTGTATCTCTGTAAAGGCTGGATTAGATGTTGTTTGCTCATTATGCTCATTAAGTTGTTCTTTGGGTGATGCAACAGTGGGGTTACCTTGTAAGACTGAACAAAAGGCAGAATTTTTTTTCACACGTTATTGTTTTGTAGTAAAGCCAACTTCCATTCAGCAAATTTAACCTCCAAGGTAATTTTTTCAATGAGATTGTGAGGGTAGCCACTAGTAAGAACGCTTGTGAGTTAACTGAGTAGTTTGTTCTAAAACTGTAAGGTCTTTACCTTTAATGAGACCTTTCTGATCTTTTCTGTAGCTATAAAGTCAAGCGCGAAATTTATCCGGGTCCAAAGTGCACTTCCCAGATCTGGAAGTCTGCTGTGATTGGTCTACGTTTTTTTCCACTCAAGTCAGCAGACGTTCGTGGGGCAGGAACGCGTGACGAACCCCTAAGAACGTTTGCGTGGGAGGCTAGTTAAAAATTTGCCCCTGCAGGACTGATTGTAAACTGCATTGTTAGAGCTGACCTCAGCTTGAGACGTTTTATTTATAGTCTTAATCATTCCTATCTGGGGTATGGGGGGAGGGAAGCTAGTTAACAACTAGCAGGTAGCTGACTTACCTCCAGGCTGCTATGAGTGTTCAATGCACGATTTCTAACAGTACTGTTGAATTGTGTTTGATGCAACAGTGTAATTTTGTTTTTATTTTCTTCAAAACAATGTATCATAAAAATGATTATTGGATTCAGTTTTTATTATATTCCAAGTAATCAAGGTCTTTGTAAGTGTTATCAGCCAAGACCAAACACTTACACCTCTACCTTGATTATTCTGGATATCACAAAAACCTCATCCAATAACTGTTTCAAAATGGGTGAGCTACAGATAAGATCTTACAATCTCACCCTGCAATCCTTATATTTGCCCAATGGGTTATTCCACCATGCTGCACCATCCCAGACTATATAGAACCCTTCCAAGGTTTTTTCAACTTTCGACATGGACCACCTAGGGAAAATCCATCGACACCACTGGAAAAAGTGCCTTAAGTAAAATTAGTGAAATTGCCATTTTTGAAAGTGATACATCCTTAGTAAGCAAAGATATGGCTCTGGGCAGTTGCAAAAATTTACAGATATTTGTATGGTGCCCTCCCCCCCCCTCCCCACCATACAAACGTCTGTAACATTTTGTGACTTTGAGAAGCCAGGGTGCAAAGAAAGTAATAATTTTTGTAGCATGCCCAGGGCAAGCTGAAGCTAAAATTTACTAGCCCAAACGTCATTTCAACTAGCCCCCAAAATTTTTTGATGAGCAGAATTGATTTCACAGTTCTTCTGTCAGTTGAATTCCTCAAAATACTTCACTTGCCCGTCGGGCAAGTTAAGAACAGAATTTGCTAGCCCAATAGCCAAATCCACTAGCCCCGGGCTATTGGACACTACTTTCTTTGCACACTGGAAGCTATTTCTTCATTAGTTTTCAACAAATCACATTCAAACTTGGCAGTTTTACTAATTTACAGGGGCTCTTTCCAGTGGTGTTGATGGATTTTCCCTAACTTTTCCATGTCAAAAGTTGAAAAAAACTTTGAATGGTCTATTGCATATGTTGGAGCAATGTAGCACTACATTTTGCCTGGCCCTGCATTATTTCACTACCACAGATAATCACCATCACCATAAGTATCAAGACATTTGATAAAATATAAATTACAGGAACATTTCTTAAGTGAATTAGTACATACGCCGACTCCTTAAACTTTGGCCACTGGACACTGTTTTTTATCAACACTGTAAAATCTTCCGTTTTCAAAAGAGGGTCTCCTTTTCTGTAGAGAAACAATAGGGAACAATAAAAGTTGTTTTCCACTAAATGTGTGTTGATTTGCGTTTATTTCCAACACCTTAGATTATTAATTTTATGGAGTGTTATCTCCTAGAATAAGGTACATGAAAAAAATGCTATTAACCCCTTGGGCCCCAATATACATGTACAAATTCTCCAAACTGATCTCTATACATTTCCTTAAAGAATGAGTTGAGAGAATTTGATAAAAGATCAAGGCATTTTCCCTTAGGTGATCATTTTATTAATTCTCGTAACCTAATCTCTTGACATTGTATGGATACTGTTAGGAGAAAATTGATGTTGGTCACTATTGGGACTTAAAAGAGTTAATTTAAAGGATCTTACGTGAGGTTGAAGTTTGGCATTGGCAGAATATCAAGCTCAACTGGACACCATGAGTAAATCTCACAGACATTTTTCCTGGGTGTACCACGATCTGCTTGAATACATTTTCCTGTCTTGATGCCTAAACCAAAAATTAATTTTCAGTAGTAGCTAATAAAGCATTCATTCATTCAGGCTTCTCTTATGCAATTGCATACATTGAGTTAACAAATGCAAGGATCATTCTTTACTTTATTAAAATAATAAAGTATGCAAGCTGATCAAGTAAAAAAAAACAACAAGATGATAAGCTAATAGTCTACAAACCCTGGATGCCAAAGATCTTCTCACTCACCATTAATGACTCTACAAATAGAAGCTTATATTTTCTACCAAAACTCACCATGTCCATACTTGACTGGTTCCATGGCCTGACAGTCGCTGTCACTTTTACAGATCACATCCTTCTCATTAGGGTCTTCAGGGCACTTGCCTTGTGTCTGATCAGGTGTAATAATCATGTTTGTCATCACAAAGAAAGCTCCATTTTCCTGAGACATAAAGAATTCATTGTTAGCAGAAATGCAGTGTACCTGTTCTTTGCCATTAATGCGAAGTCCACCAAGTTCTTTTTTCCTCCTTTTTTGGCATTGTTTTGTTCCAAAAAATATCCTTACTCTTCCCCACAGAAGTTTATTGGTTTAAACTCCCCAATCCCTCCGAAAATTCCAGTTTAGTTTCTTTGTTTTTCCTTTTAAAGTTAGCATTTAAGACCTCTCTCCCCTATCAAATTTTTACTGACCCTCCATGGAGTAGGTATAGAGAAATGGAAACACATTTCTGTAGACACAGACAAATAAGAGAACAAAAATATGAAAAAAGAAACAAAAAACAGCTGAAAAGATTTAAAATGACCATGATTCCTAACACATTAAAAAAATGAACTCTTTGATGCACTGCATTTCACAGTCCATAATTTGCTGCCAAGCGAAATAACATTAAAAGTACACTTAGCTAATATAGATTTTACCAGACTTTAAGACCAATTTTCAAAATTCAGTGCTATCTTAATCCTAGCAAGTCCAAGTTTCTAAGAATAAGAATGCCAGACTCCGTTAGCCAATATTTTACAATACTCGCCATTTTTGGATAGACCATTCTATACTCTTAAAATTGCTAACTGAAGAAATGACCAGAATTTCTTAGCAAAACTCACACAAAAAATCACAAGTCTGTGGAAAAGGCTGTTGAAGAAGAAAGACAAATTACCTCTGGTGGTACGATGTAGTCAGATGAATCCCATACAAACATACCATCATACAGTGAAAAATTACTATGCTTCAATGCGCTTGTCAAGTTGGTCCATGAAGTTCCTTTCACTTTTGTTGTTACTGCACTGTATGGTGTCTGGGTTTCTTGGTAGCCTTTCTCATATATTATGACGTAGCTAAAAAGGTTTTGATCAAAGTTGGTTAACTTACATGTACTCAAGACAACACTATATCACACAGCACCAATTTATGGTGCATGGCTGGCAAATGAAGAATGCACTTTATTTGAGTGTCAATGTAATTAGCACGAAAGTACTAATTGGGGACACTATATTTTACGTCTCCAACTGGAGATGGGGCCGCCATTTTATGTGGTCATCCGAGTCACACGAGGGTCTAGCCATTTGCGGTGCAAGGGCAGTACCTATTTTAAGACCCTGAGTATTGGTCCGGCCCCGGGGAATCGAACCCGCGACCTCCCACACTGCAGTCAACACACTCTACCGACTAAGCTAACACTGCCACATTTAAAACATTCACTTTAAGCACGTTTAGACAATCCTTGTCTCCCACTCTTTTAGTATCACTTTTCTAGACCCATGGCAGTCCTCCTTGGAAGATATTAGCCTCATCCAAGCCTCAGTGATCTTTGACCTACACCATTTCTTTGTTCCTGTAAGAGTAAATTCCCCACTTACTCCACACTATGTCCTGGCCATGGGAGGGAAAGGGAATTAATGTTGACTGTTAATAAATGCTGCATGCCATAATTATTGAAATAAATAAAATCTACGATCTTTTATAACATAGCTAGAACATTCACCTAATCAAATTCAATAGCCCAAGAGTGCTACATATTCCCATTGAGCACCTTGATGACGCAAATAAACTATACCTCGTGAGTTTAGCAATCCCCCCAGGATGTCTCTCAAGTGCATCCATAACTTAACAGTACACGATAAAGCACTAACCATGTGTTTTATAACATAAATTAAAGAGAGAACGTTTGAATTTGTTGACTGATAGTAGGGAAAAGAGGTGAGTGTTGTCATCTGTGCCAGCTGTGTGGGCTATGGTGTGTGCAAATCATTCTTTGCAAAGTTGTTTCTTTCAAAAAGAATTTTTTGGTGAATAATTTTTTTAATTTAGTTACTATTGTAGTTTCTCCTAACACTCTATGCTCTTTTCATTTTGTGCATCAATAAATGAGATGCTACAACCAGTTGCAAAAGTACTTGAGACACTGTACCGTATTTTGGCATAAATGGCCTGTCCATGATCTTGTGCTTGTGATCCCCCCTCCACCCCTTATCAAAGTTGCTAGCAATACAAGACCATACTCAAAACTTGGAGGAACAACTTTGAATGGGAGGGAGGAGGGAGATCAGTATTATATTTTACAGACCTGTGACCAGGAGCGATTTGAAGCAAGAAAGGTCGTTTTTCCGTGGGAGTGTCGCATCATTTTTGCAACTGGTTGTCTGAGTCCTTCATACCCCTATAGCCGTGGTGCACGATTATTAAACGGGGTAAAACGTGGTGCACTCTTAGCATCTAAGGAGGTGGTTATAAAAAACAGTATTTCATTTTTGTCGGTTTGCCTGTTTAAAAATGGCGAGACAAAAACGGCAGTTCTCGGCCCTTTTGTTTATGTGGTAATATGCAACAACTTGGGCTTTTAAAGGAAGCACGTGGCAAAAGATGCCACACCATCTTAAGTAAGCTGCAACGAAAGGGGTTTTTGGTCCTAAAACGCTACAGAGATGCGAAAAATAATATATTTTCTTCGCACTCGGTTAAAAGATGTTTATTTATGGAAGGAAAGTGACGTAAGATGCCCCGCTAGATCAAGGAGATAGCTTTTTGTTGTTGTTTCCGATAAGTACGTGGACGTGGTTCCTCTTTTATCGCCTGCCATTTACAGGAAAGAAAAGTTACGCTAAAAAGCAGCTGTTGGCGACTTCACTTTACTTAACACAAGTTTGGATTTGTGTTTACTCTTTGGTCGTCTTACAACTTTGTTTCGATTTTGAAGCCCGAGTGTGGCTATAGGCATCAGATAATGAAAATTCACGTGCGTATTTCAGTAACATATTCGCGAGAGCTCGCATATAACGTGGCTTTGTAGTTCTGTACTTGGTAAGGACATTTATTTCTTTGCAAAAAGGAAGACACTATCCCCAAGAAAAGCAATTTTCCAGCACAGCAATGTCAGGAATTTACATGCTTCAACGGTCTACACGGTCTACACGGTCTACCATCATATGAGATAAATATAATAATATATTCTATTTGTTACTGTTGCAGAATGGTAGACCGTGGATGATGGTAGACCGTCCGAAAATAGAAATTAACATAGCACACAACTTTTTCTGCTCTCTAGCTCTAACCGACTTTAATAACCATCTTATTTTCACTGAAGTAGACGAAAAAAAACTGAATGGTTTTACTTTAACAGCGATGTTGAAAAATAAGTCACGCGGTATACCGATTACATAACGCCATTGCATATCAAATGTCATTGCGTTACAGATACAGGGGTGAAAATGAAGGTTTGGCAACTTTATTCGCAACTATAGTATCTCGAAATAACAAGAAAAGGAAAATTATGCTGTTATTATGCATTCGCGCTTCTCAGAGTTTAATTACAACGCCGAAACTTTACGGTATGTCACGCTAGATAATGGCGCATGCGTTACAACAAAACTGAGGCAAAATTGACAAGTCACGACATTCTTAAGCGCTTTTTTAGGCAGTTTGATATCAATGACAATGATGTATCGGCTGGGAAAAGCAACACAAAGTGTCATTCTATTTATTTATGTCGCTGTAGTCTTCGTTTTGGGAATCTAAGACGTGGAAATCGCTTGTTGAAGTAAACCTTAAAATAATGAGACAACCAGTTGCAAAAGTACTTGAGACACTGTACCGTATTTTGCCATAAATGGCCTGTCCATGATCTTGTGCTTGTGATCCCCCCTCCACCCCTTATCAAAGTTGCTAGCAATACAAGACCATACTCAAAACTTGGAGGAACAACTTTGAATGGGAGGGAGGAGGGAGGTCAGTATTATATTTTACAGACCTGTGACCAGGAGCGATTTGAAGCAAGAAAGGTCGTTTTTCCGTGGGAGTGTCTCATCATTTTTGCTACTGGTTGTAGCTCCTTCTACTAACGTTTGTTAGTAAAATCAGAAACTCATAAGGTTTCTGGTAAAATCCAACTAGTGGTCTATTATCAATGCTGTGTTCTGATTGGTTGAGCTACTACTAGGCTATTTTTATGTTATAGCCCACTAGTAGCGAAAAGCGTGGGCTTTTTGGCAGCAGAAAAGGAATAAAGTCTAGCTTCAACTAGATAAACTTTTTTTATTCTTGATATTCTTGACCAACTAGGTGGATTTTACTAAAACAGTTATTCCTCTTGCCCTCATGGCCTCTGAGTTAATAGCCCATTTGGCCTTCGTCCTCATGGGCTATTGACTCAGAGCCCATTCAGGCTCGAAGAATAAAAACAGCCTATGACTATTTTTTATTCAGATGTGGAGCCTCTATCAAAATATTTTCCTGTACCATTACACCTTTCTCCTTATACTAGAATTCTTAATGAAAACCCTGTAAAGAGGCAGGAGTATGTTTTTACCCAAGCAGGGGAAAATTGTGATTTTCATCCCACTTTCCAACATATTAGACCATGATATTGTGTAGCCAAATGTATCCCTATTATGAGGGTCTAGTTGATTTCAAAAGCTATTTTTAGTCCCTTTTTCTTTTTGAATGGACCAGAATGAACAAACAAGAACACTCTTACAGCAGCGTTCAGTCTCGCTTGCTTGGAGATTAGATCGAGAAATGAGGAGGTGATTAATTCTCAACCAAACAAGATTTACTCACTTAAGGTTTTTTACTTCCTACTTTATCGACGTCGAGTATTCTTCAGGATATTTACTTTTTATTTGTTGCTGAACTGATTTTAGTACACGTGTTAGTGACGAATGCAAATTCGTCTGCAACCCTCCAAGTTAAAGTTTTTGCTTGGTCGCCATTTGGTGACCAATTCTTTTGGTTTAGCAAGACTTTTTACAAATCAAGTCGCCAGCTTTAAAGTTTTAGGCACCATGGCAACCAAAATGGTTGCAACTTGAAGGGTTGGTCTGTGGGCACAGCCTATATGTACACGTGTATAAATACACGAAAATTCAAGGGCCTCAATTCCAGATAAATTACATTGACAAAAATCAAAAAAGTGATTTACATGGCACTTCATTTCAATCATCGCCGAAAATAAAGCGTATGCTCATCACAAGATTCATTTGTAAACAATGAAAGTTTACAACACCCAACCATCGCAGTTGTGCTAAAAAGGATTCTTATTTTTTTCCGACCATTCAGTAGTGTTCACTTGTTCCAAAGTAATCAACGCTTTCAAGCATCAGAATTCATGGACCGACAGGTTTTGGAAAAGCTCTAAATTTAATCTGTCCTAAGCTTTCTTCGCAAAACGTGGGTGGCTTTGGTCATGCAATGATTCTTATTCCCTGATTCCACAGTCTCCACTAGGAACGCCTGGCACAATGAACCCCCTTTTGTGCCATAAATACGAAGAAAAATGGGTTGCAGAGTATGAGTCCTGCCTCTTACGCAAGCGAGACTAATTAGCTCAAATTGCAAGACTACGTTAGCTACTATTATTGTCACTGAGGTAAGAAAAATTGAGGTAAAGATCTGAAAGCATACCAGTCACTGATACCAAGTTTTATTTAACATTTTAAGTAATGTTATAAATCTGCAAGTACAATACACTCGCAAATTTGATAACTTGAGTTTTGCAGTTATTCGCGGGCTGAATGTGAGCACGTCGCAGTTTTCAAAACCAACTACACCAAGAGAAAATGAATACTTACATGATGATGTAGCAAATTATAGTTAGCTGAACCAGTCGGTTGATGATCCCAATTGTCTTGCTTTGAATATGAACCACTTTGCTCGTGTTATACTCAAACAGCGCGGAAGAAACTGCCCTGCAAAAACCGCCTGCCATCTTGCTTCCACCGGAAGAAGAACAGTGATTGTTCTGGCTTGGTTACAAAGCTAGTTGTCCTTTTGGCCAGAGTTCAAAAGAGGCGTCATAAAAATTAAATATCTGAAATTATGGGACTAGTCAGGATATTCTGAAAGAACAGCGTCCATGGTCCAAAGGGCCGACTTGCCAAAAATGCGCATTTCGGGGCAAATTGTCTTTGAGATATTGGCCCGGTTATCACCTGATTATGCTCTGATAACTCCATTCAAACCCTTCGAAATTTTTTGGGGGTCGACCCAAAAAATTTACAGACCGAGTACAGACATTATGTTCCAGGCTCTCAGACTGAGTGGGGAAGACTAAAAATAGAACGTGATGAGGACTGCGCCTGGAGTATTTGCTGAAGTAGAAAATGAAATGTGTCAAGCTTTTAAAGCCGGTTTCTTGTGTGTTGCTTGCCAAATATCATCTTCATGTTCGGAATTGTTCACTTCAATATTATTGATTGTTGTCGATTACTAACGATTGTTATCGATGTCTATCGATTTACGTTATCAATCGACGGATTAAATCGATTGATATAGATGATATCGATTGATTTCCGATATCGATTTCTATCGATCACGTCTGGATTGTTTGTCAATAAATCCCTCTTTCTTCTTCACAAACACAGAAGCTCCTAAGGTTTCTCCTTTCTACAGTCAACTCTGTCGTAAGCGACCACCCTTGGCGCACTACAAAGTGGTCGCTTACGGGAGGTGGTTGTCTACGGGAAAAATAGAGAAAATGAACTTAAATTGAACTGAAAGTTATAACCTGACAAGCTAAGACTGGCAGACATCGAATAGCGCTTAGAACTGTTAAAATCATTATCAGCAGCTGGCCAAATAAACTTTGTACGGTACATTTGGCAACAATCCACTTTTTTTACCTACAGATCGTATAACAGCCATCTTTTTTCTTGGTCAGCTGCTATAAACTGTCAGCACGCTTGGTCATCAGCGGTAGCTTGCATGACAGGCGCTTTATGAGCAAAGCCAGGCAAACGCAGCATTTTGCGCGAAGCGCGAAAAAGAGGGGAGGAGAAAAAATTAAAGCCTTATTTTTTTCTCCTCGCTTGGCTCATAAAGCGCCTGTTATGCAGGCTTGGTCAACGCTTATAAAAGCTAAACTTTTGTGACATTAGAACCAAGGTTTTCTTAAAATAAAAAGTGATCACGCCGGGTCGTCGCTAACAAAGAAACAGGAAAACAAAAGCGCTGAATATGTCGAGTTTCTGGTTTAAAAAGTGGTCGCGGTCGTTTAATAAATTTAAGTAGTGGTCGCTTACCAGAGAGGTTTTTTTTAATCACTATTTGACTGAAAAACAAAACAGTTATTGATAAAGTGGTCGCTTACGGGAGGTGGTCGCTCGCTAGGCATTGGTCGCGCGACCAAAGCAGCGGCCGCGCGATGTAGCGGTTGCGCGATTCTCTCCTCCGCAGGGGCTCCCGCTGGGTATCCCAATAAAAATAGCAATACATTTTCCCCCGCGCGCTTTCTTTTCCCCTCCCTCCGGCCCCCGCTCCCTACGATACTAGGCTGAGATAGAACGGGAACGTCAGTTGACGACGGCGCGCGCAAATCAAACAACTGGCTAGACCAATCGCAGAGCGGCAAATTGGGCACCGGAAGTAGCGTTTAGTCCTTTCCCGTGCGCTTTCCCGTCGTCAACTGACGTTCCCGTTCTGATGCTAAATCAGCCTACTAAGAGGCCTCTGAGGAGGAGGAAGGTGGCGCGACAAATGTAGCGGTCTCTTACCGGTCGCCACTAGAGGAGAGTTGACTGTACAGCGCTGTAAGAGCTAATTCACAATTAAATTTTGTTTTTCTTTATTCCCTGTTTTTACATTATTGTCTCATTAATATTCATATTTTCGATTATCCGGGCTCTCGATTATCCGGATTATTTACTCAAGTGCCAACGAGTCTGGATAATCGAGTTTCGACTGTAGCGGGATTGTATTACTAACCAATCCGTTAAGTCACCCCTAGATTTTTCTACGGAGGAGATCTACACATTTATTTAAAACTTGAGTTGGATCCATGGTGAGTTGTTTATTCCACAGAATGAGTGACTTTCAAGCATATGACCCCACGCCAGACAGGTGGAAAAAGAACCAGACAGGTCATCTCTCTCTCCTCTACATGCGCAGAAGAGCTCTGGGTCTAGATTGACAGGTGGAAATTTAAAGGTGGAAATAGGGACCCTTGAGCGCGCATTAATGTTCTGCATGAAGATTGACGACGATGCTGGAATCTCATTGGTTTGTAGCTTAGCGCGCGCTTTTGTTGCCATTGTTAAGTCACAAAGCGAAACTTCTCATTCGGAAAGAGAATTTTACAAGATTAGACGTGTTTTTAAAGCTCCTAAGTTTTTGAGAGAAAAAAGCGCTTGAACGTAAAAATGGGACAAGTTTACAGCTCCTATAAGATGAAGAAAAGAGAAAAAGCTGATCGCAAAAAGTAAGTGTTTGAGTTTTTGTAATCTGCTCAAGATTATTTGCCAAACTCAAAAATCTTTTTTCAAGATGAGGAATGACCTATTCATTTTTTGGCATGTTTTGTTTTTTCATGCTTTTGCTCTTCAGGCGTTTGCGAGAGTTTTTTCTTTAAATCCAAACCGAGAGGAAATCGCAATTTTTCTTTCTCAAGTTTGCTCGCTTTTGGTCCAGTTTTTATTTTGTGCGTTAATTTCTGATCATCCTTTGAGAACCAAGGAGGAACTTATCCAGACGGGAAATACTTTGCCTATCTTATTTGATTATAGAGGCCATCTGGCAGTTACGCGTGGTACCGTACGGCCTGGTTCACATAACGGACGATTCTGATTGGTGAAGTGAACTGCATTCTCTAAGAGAGTATCGGATTAATAATAACTGCTAACTGGGGCTATGAAGCTTAGCTCACGTTGGCACTAGGTACTGAAAAGAATTATTCAGTCAACAACAATGCCCTTATTTTAAACTGCATAGATTTTCTGTTTTATTTCTCAGGTGGCAAAGAGAGCAGCTAAAGAAAGAAGCAGAATGTATTGTTCGTCTTCAGGAAGAACAACAGCGTTTAACTGAGTACGTTGACTAAAGTCGCCTAAAATGACATGTTACCAGCCAGCAGAATTTAAATGTCTCATATTTTAACTAGAAACTAATTAGGCAGACGTCGGACAGTTTCAAACAAAGAAATGGATAAAGGGGTGGGGGTAGAGATGTAGGTCCGTGGAAAAGGATGAAATAACTCAATTTAAGTCGTCTTCTCCACTCTGTATTCTTTACCTGAGACCCCTTTGAGGTGAGATCACGGTAACGCCCAGTGATTTTCCTTATTCTCTAGAATACTCGAAGAGCATTATGTGTATCAGCCGGACTTACGTCCAGAGCCTAGAGATGGCAAAGAATGCAAAACCATCGAAATGACGGAAGAAGTTGAAGCTTTGGAGAGAAAACTTTTCCTTGAAGAAACTGCACTCGATGTTACAGACGAGAGATGCAACTTTCTGGACAGAAATCTAAGGTGAGGATGTGTACGTCAAGAAAACTTTAGTATCGCTTCGGGCTCTCTCAGATGCCCGTTTCTATTAGGCCCTGTTGGGAGTTCGTTACCTGTCCATAGGTTTGGAGAGACCTTTGGGTACTTGTGCCGCGAAATACTCCTTGAATGTCAGATTTTATTATATGGCTGAATCCGCGAGCGGGCAAGATGTAGTGTATCCCGCGTTCTGATTGGCTACCCAAGCGAGCAAGATATAAGCCCATCTTGCCGGCTCGGGATTTCCCGCGTTGATCCCGCAAGAAAATCTTTTCTTTTTGGCCATTTAATAAATCCTTTATTGACCAAGCTTGTTTGGTCAAGATGGCTGTATATTGGCCTTGTTCTTTTTTTCATTTTTATTGACCTCCACTTCGTCTGCTCCATAAAAACGTAAAAAGGAAAAATCCAGCCGTCTTGACCGACTAACTTGATCAAGAACGCATATAAACTTGTTCAAAGTCGCGATCGAATGACAGTTTCAGGATTTATCCTGGGCTTTGGAAAATTTGCATATAAAAAAAGCGTGCAAACCAAAAAAGGTAAAGTTTTTCACTGCTGACCTTTTCATCTAGGGAAGGTTCCAAATCCCTAATCAGCAGGGTCTCCTTTATCTTGCAATGGGTGTCCGACCGCCCTTTTGCCAAAATTTCAAAATGGTCCCTTTTCATGTTATCACCACTTGACGTGACATGGCTGCCAATAGGCGATGAGTGATTGCTACTCGTAATGGATTTGATGGAATGGATTTGGTGGAATATAAATTCTACTGATAAGACTGATCGAGAATCCACTACCTGGAAATCCGAAATCCACAGAGTGAAATCCAGAATCCTAGAATGTCTTGTATCAACCTCGTTCCCAGGGTTCTATCCTGGAGAGAGAACCTGGGAACGAGGTTGGTGTTGGATTACCCAGAAGTCGTCACGTTACGTTGCCATAGTAGCAAAATTTTTGGATGACAACAAACCGATAAAGTCACCTAAAAGTCTATTCGCACTATTTCAAACTTCACCGATCTTATTCAATTTCATTTAATTTGGCAAATCTTGGGAAAATTTTCTTTGGGCCGTATCTATCGTTATCTAAGTTTAAAAAAAGAAAGCGACAATACAACAACAACAACATCTTTATTTCTTACATCAAATATACAAATATCACAATTTTTGTGCTTTGTTCACCTATTCCATAAAGCGGGCTGGTGAAATTAGGAAGTTTCATGTCGTAGTATTTTTTGCCGTTCTCCTTGCCGTCGTGGTCGTCGTTGGTTTTGTTGTCATCCAGAAATAGTGCTACCATAGTAACGTGACGTCACACTTTTCCTCTCTAATTGCCTCTTGCATAATTTGAAAGGTGCCCCAGGCCCCGGGGAAAAGTACTTAGTTAACCTATTTGCATTTTGTTCCTTTGCAGTCTTCTTCAACAAAACCAACTTGATCTTGAATATGAGCGACCAAGCCGTCAGAAAAACCTGGCTGCATTAAGAATTAAACACGAGGCTTGTCAGTTTAACCTGTATCAGAAGGCAAACCCGATTGAACAATGGACTGTCAAATCGCTCCCAAACCTGTGGTTTACTTCCTTCTAAATTTTAATTTGTATGCGGATAAACTTAAACTCCCATATCATGCATTGAGCACGTGCCTTTAACCCAAATGTATCATAATATATAGCGTTAGATTTTATCAGTCATCTCTGTTTGTGTACGTAGCTGTATTACATATAATTGATGTAAATACATGTAAATGTTGAGACAGTACATAGAACATTAGCCAGGAGTATATGCCTGTTTTATAGCCCCGCAGTAGCCTCCCTAAACGTAAGAACGTCTGCGTGGGAGGCTACCACCGCAGCTCACATTCTTGGGGGTGCGTCACGCGTTCCTGCCCCGTGGGTTCTTTTTTCGCCAGCAATTTTACATCTGAAGCTGCCTAACCCAAAGCCGATAGTGTCTGATAGTTTTCAGCATTTTTCACTGATGAACTCATTATATTCGTTTTCCCAAAAGGTTCGGCTTGTTATGTGTGCGCCCCATAGTTTCTCTCCCTAATATGAAATGAAACTGTAGACTTTCGAAAAATCATTTGCGAAAGCGAAGGTTACACCCAGGAAGTGACAAGGTTTGCCTATCTGACCGTCACGTGCGCTTTAATAATCACATGCGCCTGCATTTTCGATCGCCTCTCTCCCTCGCCCCCTCCCCTTAACTCCTTCAATGAAATATTTTTAAATAGCAGTGTATACTGAAAGCTCTCCACTCGGGGGTGAGAGGTGGGGAACGAAAAGGGAACAAAGATATAGAGAAACCTGTATTAAGCGGACCAATACAGGTTTCGATAGATAACGTCATATGAGGTGTCAAATGCGTGGAAAGGTTTAGAATACTCCCAGAGACCATGACGATATACGTTTACATTAATTTCTTTATTAAAGTGGACCATTTGATCATAGTACCATAAATATAAATTGCAACTCAAATTTGAAGACATCAGGTGAGTAAAACAAGCTCTATACAAACAAAACGAAACAGAAAACAATACTGTACTGTGAAAGTAATCAAATAAGTTCGCTAAGTCACGTTTTTTAACGTAAAAATCGAAAATTTGTGAGTGGCCATCTTTCGCATTTCCGGTGTCTGGCATGTTGGGTGGTGGAATTAAGTACAAGTGTCCTAAAATACTAGCTCTTAGAAGTTCGTCACGCGTTCCTGCCCCACAAACGTTCTTGGGGCAGGAACGCGTGACGAACCCCTAAGCTAAGAACGTCTGCGTGGGAGGCTAGTTTAATACCGGTTGGCAATAGAAAAGACCATTTCAGGTCTGCGTCCGCTTATCACAGTAGAGGTGTCCGCTTAATAAAGGTTTCATTTAAAGTAAGTAAGGGAAATAAATTTGGGGACTTCGGCTACTGTCCGCTTAATAGAAGGTGTCCGCTTAATACAGGTTTCACTGTATGTCTATGATGTCCCGGACATATCACTGTGACACCGGAAAATTGTCGACTCGGATGGAGTGGGGTGGGGGTGGTTAAGGAAAAGAGAGTGAAGTTACGTATATCACGTATATACTGTAGTCATATCCGTTAAGGTCTCTAAGTCGAGGTGGAGCGGTGGGGAAGGAATATGGATTGAAGATTATTTATCTTATTTACTCAATTCAATTACACAGATAATCAAAATAGTACATCTAAAAAAGATACGACAAAAATGACACATCCCTAAAGCTTTCGACTTGGAAGGGAGGGGTGGGGGTGAGGAAGGAAACCGCGGAAGTAAAGAGCTTGCTCATGCTCCAAAACTAGTTTTTGGAGGACAAATTTTAAGAAAAACACGTACAGGAGACATTTCCTTTTACTCCATTGCTACCTGTGTGGCTGTAGTTTAAGGCAAAAAGAGGACATTTAGTGCAGATTTGAATCAAACACAAAGAAGCGTGTTTCAACAGGATTTACAAAATAACAGGATATAGGCTAAGACCAAGCTCATTCTCTCTTAGCTAAGACAGATCCGGCGTTTCGGGCTTCAATTTTGTAATTGGACATGGCCTTTGAACACTCTCTCGTAATCATTTAATTCAATTCTTGGTTAGCTTTTTGCAGTCACTGCTGACGAAGAGAGTCTCTTTTAGGGTTAATACCTTCCACACGAAATCCCGAATATCGTCCTAAATTTGCTCCAAAATCCCGAATCCCGAGCCCGAAAAGCCTATTGGGGATGCTCGATGAAAAATCGGGGAATATAAAATTACCTTTTCAGCTGTCCGATCAGTCTTGCATTTTGTTTTTTAATACTACTAATTTTGATTTACACCAAATCCGACTTCACTTCGCTCCGCAATATAATAGTCTGGTGCCGTTGCTGAGGCCAAGGCCATCTGTTTCGACGACGCGCTGTGACGTCATTCAAGATGGCTTCCGGCCGGTGTTAGTTGTGTGTTTATTTTCGTCGCGAACAGCCTGCAAGCTGTTCGACTTTCTTAACTTTTTGCTTTCATGTGAGATCAGAACGATGGCCTGTGTTTAATACAGGTCTTGCAATTATTCCACGATTCAATCAACAGCTCTTGTCTATCGTGGACGAAAATGTTGATCAAGGAATACAGAATTCCTCTGCCGATGAGCGTTGAAGAATATCGCATCGCTCAATTGTATATGATTCAGGTAAGCCAATTTTTTTTAAAAGAGATCTGATGCAAAACAGTCTTTCTGAGTACAAATCTGAAAGCACTCTCCTCGTTGCCTTTGAAAGTGACACCAGGTTCGACTTCGTTAAAGAACCTTCGATCGCAAATGACTGTTTGCTAATATCAGAATTTATGTACCGGCCTTTGCTGTCTGAAACTCGCAAACAGCCGAGAACAGGCGAAATTTTCTTGTATATATTTGTACCTGAAAGGAGTTTAAACTTGAGGTCACTAACACCATCTTCATAGCTGATCGAAAAAAGTCTTGGCACGACATTAACTTTTGCAGCATGATGCATCACTTGCCTGTCAATAACTCACTTTCGTGACAGCTTTAAAACTAACGTACCTTCGCAACAAACGAACGAACCTTTTATCTCAGACGTAAACTAACTGTAGTTCAGGCTTAAAAACAAAGTTTGGAACTCTTACATTAAACGCCATTTAGAACGAAGGTGAGATCAAGAAGTCAGTGGTAGAAATAAGTCGATATTTATGGCGTTTCTTTTCGTTTCGTGCAGAAGTACATGTTTGTCAAGTTTCTTATAAATGCCAAAATATAAGCTTATGTGCGTGAAATGTCCATTTGTATGCAATGCTAGTGTCTGCGCTAACACATTTGACTTAGCGTGGGCGATCGGACATGTCCTTGCATTAAAACCTGTTATTTTCTATTCTTTGAATTCCAGATACACACATATGTGCCCTAGAATGCTAGGTTATTTTTGTATGCATGTTGTATTCCAAAGAAAAAGTAATATTAACTGCCACGAAAGATATAGTAATAGAAAAGCAAGGTTCCAGTAATATTGAAAGTTCAGCTTTCATACTAAAAAATAGTGTTCTCTAAATTTGATTACTACCTTTGTTCCAACTGAATATTTTGGCATTACTGCAAAAGACGACTCTGCAGCGGTCCATGTTTGATATTAACCCATTCAAGATAATATTCATGATTTTATGACATTTTATCCAGTTAAGATAAACCATCCTAGATGCCTTCTTGCTCCCAGATGTCCAGTTTGATTTTTAGCCAAGAGAATATGGTCAGTGATAAATAATTACCACTTGCAGCTGCATTCATTCAGTCTGAAATGAAGTAAACAAAAATAAGTGCATCTACAACTTTTGCCGTTGATAACAGTTTTATTTATGGTAACATATAAAGAACTTGAGGTTTTTTAAGAGAGTGGAAAGAAAGGTACTTATGAAACAACTTTTTGTAAATTTCAAGAGCAACGATAGCTTCGATCAATAGTATTATGCGCTTTAATAAGCTTATGATATGTGAGCATTAACATGGAAAATCCTTTAAATATTCTTTTCAAATGTTGTCCATTCTTACTTTAATTATGTGAATTATTGTTATTTAAGTTTTTTTTGCAAATTCATCTTCTTTGCACAAGGATCACCATACATATTTTAAGGTTTTTTTGTCATCTTTATTCGTTTTACAGCAGTAAATGCCTTAATCAACATTTTTTTTCAATGGTGGTAACAAGTTAAGATTTCTGTCTTTTTATCAAAAAGCTGGAGCATTTTTACCCATTTGCAAAGAACAAGCAAGTGAAAATTTCTCATCAAGTATAAACATATCCCCCATGCAATGTCAAAAACAAATAGCAGTGTGTTATAAAGTTAAAACCCAAAGAAGAAGCTCAGAATGGTTTTATACTTTTTTCGAAAGTATGTACGGCAAGTTTGCATATTACATGTATGAGTGAAGGAATGAAAATCAATAGGCTTTAGACTGTTTTGGCCCAAAAAACCGATAGTGAAATTCAATGGGGCAATTCTTTTTATTGTGATAATTACTTTGTGTGGCCAGTACCGCTGCTACCTGTACATCCATTTACTGATGAGTGTTAGTAGTGATCAAACAACTTACCATTCTTCACTATGTATGTAAGGGGGAAATGCAGGGACCCACTGAAAACTGCTAAGGCGAGTGGTCTCCCTGGATAAAAATTATATTATTATTATAATTATTAAAAATCGAAACTTTTGCTGAACATCAGATTGCAAGCATTTGTACTTGCAATATTGGTGAATACTTCAGCTGAAATGCCTTGGGGGTCTTACAATATGAAGCAGTACCTGCTCATAGCCAGCAGGATCTGGATAGCCAGCAGTCAGTGCAGGGGGATGACAGAATTCTCAACATGGATTGAACCTTATAAACCATAAGGGCTCATACAGGTCACGGAAAACCTGGAAAGTCATGGAATTTAAGAAAAATTTCGATTTCCAGGCCTTGAAAGTCATGTAAACTTAAAGTTTTGTTTGATAAATGAGTTACTGCAGATGACAAGGCAAGGATAATTTAAGATAGGGAGGAGTAATTAAACAGTGCAAAGGGCATGGACTTCGGTAGACACCAGAATTTGTGTCTGTTGAATTGTTTGACAGGGGCGGATCCAGGATTTTTTTTAGGAGGGGGTGCACTCGTCTCTTGCTCTACTTCAACACCAATAAACCACATAGTTTTTTTTTCTTTTTTTTTGCAGAATACCAGTTGTATTAGAAAACCGCAGGTCATCTGGGGGGGGGTGCGCACCCCCTGCACCCTCCCCCTAGATCCGCCCCTGTTTGACGTCATAAAATACCCTAAAACAAGGAAATTTTTTAAAATTTTTGAAACTGACCGCTAAACCTAAAGTCTTGGAAAACTTGAAAAGGTCATGGAAAAAGTCATTGAAAGTCATGGAATTTGAAGAGCTCATAAGAGTATGAACCATGACCATAGCACCTGTGATGGGTGTTGAGTTGATCACTTCAACATAAATTTTTGTAAGGCCTGTTTGCCATGTGCCATATTGTTACCAATGCTTACAAGAATGGAATAGTTTTTTTGAAAAGTAATTATTGACAATCCTGGATGGTTTTTGAGCAAACTATTTCTGTAAAGTTTTGGTGTTACTTTTCCCTCTTTTTTTGTTTGTGTATTTTTTTTCTTAGCATGACTATTTGTATCCCTTTGAAGACTAAACAAATAAGATGATAATATCGTATAGGTGGCAAATTTCTCCCTAATTTTGGAGAGACATGAATTAATTTTCAGTGTTACATGTACCGGTAATTAATGCGAAATAACAAAATATGCAGTACCATCATGTGGAGGATATACGGTATATTGATCACCAAAAGATGAAAGAATTGATCATTCATTGTACATTGTACTGGCTCACTAAAGGGGAGCATGAAATAAAGCCATGAGTAATATCTGATCTCATCTGATCTGAAATGCTCTCTTTGATTCACAAGGCTAGTGCAGATCATGTCTAAGTAAGGGAAATAGTGCTGCGCACAGATGACGTCACAAAAAAAAAATTGTGAGCCCTACCAAGCTTCAGACAAACATGGCAGTTGACCTGCACCGTTCTAAACCTCTTATTTCATTGGTCCCCTTTAATGTGCACTTCCATTGTTTTCAGGGATTAGATGCCTTGTTATGTCACAATCCCTATTGTTTTCCCAGCCAGTCACTTCGCTTTCTTTCTGGATTTCTCGCTTTGATTTAGTGCCTCAGACCACTTTTTCAGACATCCTTGAGTCCCTCTTACATTCTTCCCAGCTGCAACACTTGCTGTTTACCATTTCCCGATAAAAATACATAAAAAACATTGTTTTGACTTAACACTCTGTGAACGTGCATACAAAGCCATTGAGTGAGAAGCAAAGACTATCTGAGTCGTGAGGGGGGTCTCATCTGACGTAAACTATTTTTTTAGACTATTGAAAAGAGAATTGACAGGTTGACATCTTATCAAAAGTCATTTATGCCTAGTTTTATTGCAGGCACCATTCAAATGATGGCTGTGGAAAACTCCTGATATGTTTTGTATTTTGTTCCTCAAAAATGTGGAGCTTGCTTCTTATCACCCAAGCAGCTGTTTAATTCTCTTATTTATGGATACAGCTGTGAATAGTAATTTAATATATTTATAGATTAGTTACTCTTAAAGTTCAAAGTGTAATATTCAATTCAATTCATTTCTCTCAATATGTAGCAAGTTCAGTGTGTTAGAATTACATAATCAACTTGTGTTTCATTTTTGAGGTTCTCAATCTAATTATTATTTTTTTTTTTGAATATAAGATATTAATTAGTGAATAAATAATGATGCAACATATATACTACATGTATTTTACACACATTTACATGTATTTAATTAATATTTCCCAAGTAATACTGCTTTCTGCTCTTGCTATTTATGAATACTTTTAAAAAGTCTTAAATTGATTTTGAAAGCCATAAAACCTTTGAGAATAATATGATATTGACACCATATCGTGCTTAAAAAGTCTTTCTTGTTTAAGTGATGAAAAATCCTTATCTCACCATATTTTAGGCTTAAAATATCATTCTTTAACTTTTTAATCTTTCAATAAAATAAAATAAAAATTAACCCTTTTTGGCTGTTGTGCGTATGGTCCATTAGGTTCGCCGTTGAGAGCAGTCATTATGACCAAATGTAATTTGGTACTTGTTTAGGTCACCATGGTGACACTTTTTACTCGTATTAGTCAAATGCCAAACAATACTTCAAAGGCTTACATGTGATCCTGGTAATGAAAGTGAAAGTTGCAAATGACATTTCTTTAATTTTATTATATTCTTTGAGATTACTTCAATTAAAATCTATTTTGGCAAATGCAAGGAGTTGCCAGGTGCCTGCTGATTGTATCATGTGTGTTTGACCAGGCTTAATGGGGTCTTAATGTTACTCAACAAAAGTAGATGAGGGCCTACCCTTTTCAACCTTACCATGTAAAAAAATAAAAAAATAAATCACATACTATTTGCAAATTGTTAATGAACTTTGTATACTGGCATTCTGTGGGAGGGGTGGAGGGGGGTGCAAAGATGGAGTGTATATAATTTGTCACATTATTTCCATGGGTAAAGTGTATGTATACCTCCCTGGGTTGATGAGATAGGAGAGTCTGGTTACCTCTTAGCCTGCATAGCAGGTGCTATGTTGTAGCATTTTTTAGGCAAGCGAATGCAAGCGCAAAGTGAACAAGGAGTGCCAGACATGGGCAAGGGGGTGAAGGCGAAGGGAAACAACTCTTCCCATTGCGTGTGTCTCGTGATCCATGCTTGTAACACACTTTCCTTTGCTTGCCAGAAAAACGCAAAAAAATGACGCCTGTCATACAGGCTAGGTATCGCTGTGCAGTTTTTTGCCTTTAAGTTTTTGTATCTTTTTTTAAAGACCAAGTGTTCATTTCTTTTGTCAACAACTGTTTAGAAAAAAAGCAGGCTGGATAGTGTTGGTGAAGGAAGTGGAGTGGAGATTCTTGAAAACATACCCTACACAGATGGACCAGGAGGCAGTGGACAGTACACAAAGAAAATCTACCACATTGGAAGCCATCTACCGGGCTGGCTTAAGGCAATTCTGCCCAAGGCTGCCTTGAGAGTGGAAGAAGAAGCTTGGAATGCATATCCCTACACCAAGATGAGGACAACTTGCCCCTTTGTGGAGAAATTTTTTGTTGATGTAGAGACGTATTATTACCCTGATGCTGGACAACAGGTAGAGTTCACGTATGTTGTTCTAAAACTTGTACTATTTTCTTATCGTCTCGTGTAAGGGAATCTGGATTCTGGAATATGGAAAATTTTTGCTTGTGGAATCCAGAATCTGTGGAAGTTTTGCTTGTAAATTCCGGAATCCTGGGATTTGAAATCCCAAATGCAGCTCAAGGAATCCAGAATCCAAGTTTCACTGACAAAGACTGGAATCCAGTACCTGGAATCCTGAATCCATGCCAAGGAATCCAGAATCCAAGACTGTCTTGGATTACCTCACATAGGGCGATTCTAAACACTGTGGACCGAAAGTTCCTTTCTTCTTTCAGTTTAGTTACATTGGCAACTTGAAACGTGTTGAAATAATGAAAGTATAAAAATGATAATGATATTAGAACTGCAGAATGAAAATTAAATGCGTAGAGGATGGCTATTGCAACTTTTGTATATTTTCCAAAAAGGAAGCGTGAAAAGATTCAGGCTTGTGTACTCAGGATTCGAACCCTGCAAAAGTTGCGTCTATAATTACGATGATCTACATCGTATTTATACTAGCGAGCTTAACCAAACGACAACGCAGACATACCCGATGTCAAGACTGGAAGCGGGAAGTGTTGTTGGCTTTTCGCTTGTTAATACGCTTTACCCAAATTTGAAACCTTTTGTTGTTTCTCCTGTAGTTTAATATTATCGAACTCAGACCACTAAAAGAGAGAAAAGATCTTTTTCCGGTTGTTAGTTTTGACGTGCAGGACGTGAAGGTTTTCTTTGCTTAAGCTCGCTATATAGCTAATGTCTTTTTAAATACGTTCCTTTATCCACCTCCCATATTTCTCTTTGCCACCACCCAAACAAAGAATATGAGAAATAACTAAGCGGAAACACTAAGTAAGGAAAGAAAATAGCATGCTGGGCTAGATGCCATGACTAAATTTTAGGATCTGAGTGGTAGGCTTACCTGTAGTCGCAAAGGGTCTTAACATGTCTGATTTTCTGCAGTTGTCATCTTCCTTTGTACTAGCTACATTCCCTATCAAATTTCAGAACCAGTTTCTGTGGAGATTAAAGCCATATAACAATCACATCCAGTTCTTATTCCTGTTGTTTTTTTTTTTTTAGGAAAACGTTTTCAACCTGTCGGCAGTTGACCTTCAGAGTCGGGAAGTTGGTGAGTTGGCCTTTCTTCTGTTCAAACAAGAAAATTTCTTCAGGAGCAAGATCATTTGGGAGGACTTCCACTAACAAGAAGAGATGTCTCTAAGAAAAGACTTTCTGATTGCTTGTCGTTATCCTGCGAGATCAAACGCCGTTGTCGGCTCTTGACTCACTCGCCGTGAAAGAAGAGCCGAAAAAGGCGTCTCTTCTCACATGTTACACGCGTACCTGAATTATAATTGGTTGAAAAATACTGACGTCACAGAAATCGTTTCCCAGCTCGGGAGCACAGACGCTCTTTTCTCGGCGAGTGAAACAAGAGTCAAAAAAGTCGTTTGCTCTCGCAAGTTAACGGCTCTTTGGCTCAAACGTTGTGTTATTATTCATATATAATCAAGCTGAGATTCACTTTTACGTGGTTCGAGAAAATGTTTTCTATTTGCTCCTGCAGACATAATTGATCCAATAAAGGATGCAGTTTCCACATCAGATTACAGAGAAGAAGAAGACCCCTTATTATACATCTCCAGCAAAACAGGACGCGGTCCCCTGAAGGAGAACTGGCTAGAACATTACAGGGTAGAGAATCCACCTTCTGACGTCATGTGTGCTTATAAGCTTATTAAGGTTGAATTCAGATATTGGGGAATGCAGGTGAGGAATTAACCACTGAGAACCCGTGTCATTTGGTTATTTTTGAGTCGCTAGTGGTAAGGTTTGACACTGCAACCCCCGGCACAGTACTGGTCAAGGCAACATGCTGCCTGATTACAAGAATTGCGTCGCTCGCTACGCGTTTCTCGTAGCGGGTAACGATTAAAATTGCAAGTATCCCGCTTGCATGTTAGTATCAGGGGCGGTTCCAGGATCTTTTTTAGGAGGGGGTGCACTCGTCTCTTGCTCTACTTCAACACCAATAAACCACATAGTTTTTTTCTGCAGAATACCAGTTGTATTAGAAAACCGCAGGTCATCTCAGGGGGGGCGCACCCCTGCACCCTCCCCCTAGATCCGCCCCTGAGTATCACTACGCATCGTTTCAAACCAAACAACGAAGATGCGTTTTTTCGAATTCTTGACGCATGTGTTTATAAAACAAGGATCCATAAGCTAGATACAATGGCAAAAACGTATTCCTTGAGCTGCTGTTCAAAACTCCGGTTGTTGATCTACTGTTTCTTATCCACCATAACGTTAGTGGGTGCTTTAGAATTTGTCCACGAAAAAGATTTTTCGTAAACAACTGGCAACTTGTGGTGAAGGATTTTTCTGCACAATTCCAAATAAAACCTATCCTGAAGCTTAATGAAACTGGTAAATCCGTAATGTAGTGGTGGGTTCAAACCATACACTCATACAAGTCAACATAGGGTTTGAGGGTGGCTATGAACAGGAATTATTATGAAATCCCTCTTTTCTTTTCATTTCTTTAACTGCAAGAGTTAATTATATGTACGTTGTTTCCTTGTAAGCCGCGCAGTGTAGAACATTACCGCGAAAATACTCAATCATTAATACTGCATGGTATATTACAGTTATATATTGCTACTTAAAAATAACAGTTTACTATAACAGTTGAGACTACTGAGAAAACCGGCGGTAACTCACTTTCTAAGGGACGCAGCGTGGCCTAGTAGTTATAGCGCTGGACTTGTAATGGGGAGGCCTCGAGTTCAAGTCCATCCTTAACCGATAGCTGCCGGATTTGTTCTCGGTAGTCCCGCGCTCAAATCCTCGGCCACGCTTGTAAATAGCCTTCTAGTTCGGCTCCTACCAGTTGGGATTCTTAACCTTATTATTTTCTATTTAAATGTATTTGTTTTGTTATACCTGAAAAGTCCCATAAGGGGTGAACATAGTTGAGTATTTAATTTGATTTACTTTGTTGTTGTTTGTAGAACAAAATTGAACATTTTATCCACTCGGGTCTGAGGCGGCCTATGTTAATGGGCCATAGACAAGCGTGGGTGTGGCAAGATGAGTGGTACGGACTCACGATTGAAGATATTAGGAAATTAGAGGAAGAAACACAGAGAATATTGGCCAGAAAAATGGGGACACTTTCAGAGACTAACAAAGTAAACAGCTGTTTATCTCTAGATCACGATTCCGACCAGGAAATTGGCTTTGCCAGCGACAAAGGACGAGGAAGTGTAGTTTATGTCCAAGACAATAACAACAGCACAAAGCTGGATTTAATTTCTAAAACTTCACTAGATGACAGTGAAGGAAGTATATCTCCTTCACCTGTTGCTATAACGGTTGAGAAATTCGGATATGATGAAGAGAATCCGTCTCAAATTCTGCATGAAAAACTGAGCATGAAAATCTCTCAAGGCTTAGAATGTAATGGTTTTGGACAAAAGGAACGGAGCCCTTCTTTCGATAGTTCGTCCGCGAGGGGACTGTCGCGAGCTGAGATGCTGATGGGATGGCGAATGAGTACTATAGAAACCGTTGAATCCGATTCCGGAGAAGAAGAGTTTTTTGACGCACAAGGTATGGTATTGAATCTAACCCTAACCCTTTGCCGTAGTTAGCTTAGATACCAACAGCAACGTCCCTGTTTTCAGATATCCTGCCTATGACTATTGAACTGATTTGTGTATGTGAATGTCTTTGTGTAAAAGTGAACATGATCTTCGCAGTAGAATGAACAATCTGAGCGGTCCTAAGGGGTACTTTGAACTGCGGATAAACATGATTCATTTCATATATTTTAATTCATGTCCTCTTACATGTAGGGCTTTTATACGAGCTTCCTGGCTCATAGATCCTACCTGTGCAAACAAACCTTTAATTGATGTATTGATTGATATCAAACTGAAGACCCTTTCATACATGCATATAATTCTATTGCAGAGGATCTGGAAGATAACTTAGATTCAAATCTGTTGTCCATTCGTCACGTGGAACTCAGCAACAGTTTTAAAAGCCTTGAGTTAGACACGGATTCCTCACGGGGTAGTAGAGAGTCTTTGGATTCAGTAGCTTCTTCACTTAATGATGAGCAGAGCTTAGATAAGGTAAGACGACGAAGTTCGCAGATTCCAATAATGACTAACGTACAGGTTGTCGAAACGTCAGTCTCGATCAGCCACTGTCATCAACAGTCCATTCACTATTTTAGATTTCGTAAAGGCGAAAACATTACTGACTCGTAGGGAGAAAGTTTTACCATGCGTATGAAACCAATGGGAACTCGATAAAGCCAATAAAGTGCAGAATACAAATAAATCATCCCTTTAAACCCTAAGTATAAACGCAAAGGGTTGAAGTGCTCGCTTTCATAGTTTGCGTATACAACGCTGTATGAGGGACCTTGCTACAAGCCACTTGCTTCTCTGTAGTTCGCATTTGAATAGGCTCAATGGAATGGCTTAGTTCATTCAGTTCGTTCGACGGAAGAAATGAAATTAGTCAAAATGCTCGCTCTCTTGTAAGACTATCGGCTGGTTTATTCACCAAGTTCTGTCTGTTTGCTCTTTGTTTTTCAGTCTCCTCGACTCCTTAGAAAAGAAACGTTGAGTAAAAAGGTCAGCGATACTTCTACGTGTTCGTTACCAGCCTCCAGCATTACTAGCCTCATTCTCATCATCCACGGTGGGACGCAAATAGACACGGGCCTGGATCCCACGTCACGTGCCATGGACTTCAAACTGCTCCAGGATGCATTTGAAGCGGTGATTAATTCACACTACAAAGGTGCTGTGGGAAGGATCGCTCTGAGGCTCGTCGAGTGCCCAGCTATTTGCTCCAAAGCACTGAATCTGTTGTCTCAGCTGTGTCCTTACTCGGAAAGTGATTCGGGTAAGAATTGAGTGGCCATAAACAAGAGTCGAGATGCAAACCGTAGACGGGAAAACTGACAGTCTGAAGGACCATTTGAATTCACTTTTTTCAATCTCCTAACGATTCGGCATTAAGCTGTTTCCCACGAAGGCGGAAAGTTCTCTTGTTCCGCTAGTCTATCGTTGGACTATTTGACACCATTCTTCCCCGTTTTAAGCAAAATGGACTATCATCCTTTTTGTTTAATGGACCAGTCATAACCTCTGTATTTGACTTGAGACACAGTTATTCTCCGTCACGCAGTTTGTCTCATTGTCAATGGATTAAGCAGGCAAGCGGTCTGTAATACGGGACCACCATTTTACGAGGTCGTCCGAGTCGCGTGAAGGTCTAACCGTTTGCAGTACAAAGGCAGTACCTTCTTCTTCAGTTATGTTAAGACTCTGAGTTTTAGTTCGGTCCCAAAAATCGAATCTGCTACCTCCCGCTCTGCTGGCCAGCGCTCTGCAGACTAAGCTAGTTCTTCCGCGGTTATAACTGACCTTTCAACACCGGGAGCGCACAACCCACATTACTGAGAAAAAAAATAGTATCGTGCGAATGTTCTGGTAAGAAGATTAATCGGAATGGTCATATTATAACGAAGGATTACGTGACTCTGTATGCCCAAAACCCTTACCTAAATCGATTGTGTTACAGTGAACCGCGATTTGATCATTAGAGTTGAACACTGTTCCTTTTCCTTGTTTTCAGATGCAGCAAGCGTCAACAGTGGCTTTACTCCCGTGTCAAGTAGTTTTCCTTTAAGCGCCATCTCACTGATGGTCTCATCCTCGCCATTTTATGTTGACGCCGTTAATTCCATGGTAGCCGCCACAAACATGGCTTATCGTGATTTTCTTAAGTCTGAAGAAGGTCAAGGTTTTCGGGGAGAGGTGAATACAAAAATTATTCTGCGACAAAAGAATAACCTTTATGCCCAGTGTAACCTCCAGTTTTTGGACACCCTAAAGACCAGGCTTAGATTGCGGGGGAGATGGGGAGGGATGGATTAACCCCAAACACTACAGGGAAGTAGCGAGGAATATTTGATTTACCCAAATAGTTGACATATATGAAGAAATGACTACACCTTCATTCATTAATATCGGAATTTTCCGTCCACACTCGGTCGCAAAGTTTGGCTGTATGGTGAAAACTGTGGCAGGGTCCCTGCATAATTTAAACAATTACTGAATGAGGCTAGTATGATACGATTGAGGGCAGTGTTCGCCTCTCAAAGCTGTAAATTCCTTTGCCTTTTCTTGTGGTCTGCACTCACGCTTAAACAGCTAAGCTGCCGGGCCGCTGTTTCACGTGACGTCATATACAATCATCTACTTCTTAGTGACTGGCATCAATGATTGTATAACCTAAGCGTTTTCCAAATTTGGTCAGCGCCAGTAGCGCCAGCTGGTTATGAAGAATCTTTTTTGGGGGAGGGGGAGGGAAGGGATTATAGCCAGTAAGAAATATTTGTATAGCCAATAAGAAAATATTTGGAATGAATGATAAAGTGTGTTATTGACTTGTAGGTTTGTGTTCTCGGTGACTGCATGGGCGCCCTGCTTGCATACGACGCCTTAATCAGTAATGAGAACACCTTGTCCAAACGCACCCAAAGCTTCTTTTCAAACACAGCAATGCTCTCGCCTCTGGCTGCAACGACTGCTGGAAACAACGGAGAAACCAATGGAAGCGTGGTGAAAAAACCGCGCCGCACAAGTAGCCATACTCCACCTAGTAAAAGCTTGGAGGTCTCGCACAATCTCAGACTTAGTCTGAGCAGCGGAAATATTCGAGAAAATGTCGATCCAAATTCCGACGAAATCATGCGCGCTCCGCCAGTCGAGGAGTTGGAAGACACTGTTTTGGAGTCACCGAATCAGCTAAGCAGAGCCGAGCGGCTACAAAAGTTTTCCTTCGAGACGTCTCTGTCGATGGACTCCGTGGATCATGCTATGTTCGATTTTGAAGTTTCCAAGTTTTTCGCATTTGGTTCGCCTATCGGACTTGTTTTGGCTTATCGTAGATTCATGCATGGAGAGGACAGGACAGGTAATGTCCGTACTTATCACTGTAAATAAAACTGCACGTTTTCCTTACAATAAGTTCGCATAGTCACCGACGCTATAGGCTCGATTTCCGCCGCTCTTTCGGATCCGGGGGTCCGTTTCTCAAGAGTCCCGGTAACTTTACGGCCCGAAATCAGATTTTCAGATCATAATCTAAACAACAAAAACGCCTTTCCTAGCTATCGTATTATCTACAAACCTACCGAAACCTCTATCTTAAATTTAAACGACAACAGCTTTTCAGGCCCGTTAATTATCGGGACTTTTGAGGAACGGGCCTTCGGTCTTATTCCTTTTCGGGAAAGGAGCGTGGGCTCATTTCTCGATCAGCGGCTGGTAATCGGGTCTACTCACACGACGGAGTATTTTATTTGCAAACCCAATCATTCATTACTTTCTTTACAGCTGTACCGCCAAAACCTGCTTGCAACCAGGTCTACAACCTGTTTCACCCATTTGACCCGTCTGCGTCTCGTATCGAACCTTTGATCACTCCGCAGTTTGCACAGATCCCTGCTGTAAGCGTTCCTCGTTATCACCGGTTCCCGCTTGGAGATGGCCAATCACATCTTCTTAACAAGGTCTTTGCTGATAATCCAGAACTGTTTGTTAGCCCGCCTGGTAATTTTCGTTCTCAGTCTCGCCCGGGCTTGGTTCAACGGGACAGCAATCTGAGCACAGTAAGCCTGGTATCTAGTGACAGTTCGGATAGCCCTAGAGGGGGTACAGAGTTTGATGCAGGTATGTCTAAGTTTTTATTAGGTGGCGCGATTCTTGTATTTAAAAAGGTTTTACAAGATATCCGATAATCCTGAATACGTGACAAGATCGAGAAGCTGCTTCAAATTCCTGAAAATGACAGCCTTAATGTTACACGAACAAGTTAGTGAAAGTTACTTACTCGTGGAGGACCAACGCTGTTTTTACTTACTTGCTCTAATGCTAAGTTTTCGATCAAGTACACGATATTTCACTGATTTCTTTGTTTACGTAATCAGCGGTCGCTAATTGGTGGGGCACCAGACGAGTGGACTTTGCCTTGTACTGTCCCGAGGGACTTCAGCAATTTCCAACAGCCGTCCTCTCGCCTCTCTTCCATGTCAGCTATTGGGAATCAAGCGACGTGGCCGCTTTTGTCGTCAGACAGGTACTCAACTGATTTGGTGCTTTTGCTTCTCCTTGTGTTCGTTGTGGTTTTGTAGCCTGGTTACGTCTTGTTAGTGGTGACACACTTAGGCCCGGTTCAGACGCCGATCTTTTCATGAGCCAAACCTAATACATTGAATTAAGTACATGAAAAGTTCTTGAAAGTATCAAGAATCCCTTCGTCCCAGGACTTTCATTGAATATCTAAACAATTAGAATGTTTCGTCATTTCAGCCCTCTTATGAGCTATCATAACATGATCCCTCTTCTAATATCATTGTTTAGTTGATTTCGACTGTGTCTAGTAATACTGAGTTGTTTTGTTTTCCTTTTTGCACAGATTCTTCATGGTGAGTTGGACAGTGTCAGTGTATCATCACCCAGCAGAAGATGTCAGACGTTCAGTCCTGCTGAACCCAGAGAGAAGTGGCTAAAACGAAGAACGGCTATGAAAATTAAGGTATTTACTTTCTCTGTCCTTTGCACTATATTGGGTGGCCTGTGTCGTGCATGCATGAAACAGGTTAAGGGCGTTGCGGTTCACTTTCTACTCATCATGCGTGGCCAAAGACAATCGGAAATGGTTTCACATTAAGAAATTCTTATTAACAAATTTGGAAACTTTTTTGGTTGTTGCAGTTGTTGTAAAAACATTTTTGTGATTCTCCAAATTATGTGACAATTCTCCGACCCAGACAGTTAACAAAAAAACGTTACGGGTCGGTAGCAGTAATGTATTGAACTTTTCCTTGATTTTGTTGTACTTGCAGAACCTGAGCGCCAATCATCGGGCCAACGATCGGGTGACCCTAGAAGGTCAGGACCAGACCATTTCGGCCAGATTTATGTATGGTCCACTTGATATGGTTTCGCTTAGCGGAGAGAAGGTAGGAGTAACGAACAAAGTTTTCGCGCAGATTCAACGCCAGAATCACCTTATACATATATAAACGGTACTACAGGAGAGTACACTTTAAAGCCTTCGTCTTATTGAGTCCTTGCGGTTTGGTCGACACAAAAGAAGTCGGCGGAAATGTAATTCTACAGTAAGCTGGACACCTTCTCGACCCAACCTAAAATTTAAAGAACCCACGACCTCTAGATAAGAATACCGTTAGCTGACCGACTGAGCTAAAAAGGTAGAGAGATATCTGATCCCACACTGGAATTGCATGGAATTTTAGGATACTTTAAATTACCCTGCATGTAACCGATACATCTATTGGCAGTTAAGATTCACTGTAGAAAAGCAAGTTAATTCAGGCCGGAATAAGCAACCATGTGTGCCTCGTAGGTGTAACTTTTTACTGATGCAATGTCGCTCTTTTCAGGTGAACATCTACGTCATGACCCAACCTCCTTCTGGAGAGTATGTTTTATTTGACACCATTTTGACCGGAAGTGGAGGAAAGCTTTCTTGCTCTATTCCTGAAGATAAGAAACTTCCGGTGGGAATCTACCCTATCAAGTTGGTCGTCAAGTAAGTATAACAGCTCCACCCAGAATTCAACGCCACGCAACGCTCCTCTCCGTTACCGTTACGTGACGGAGACGAGGGTGGCGTGACGACCCCGACGCATTTACTTTTCGATAGAGAATTTATTTTATACAATTTCTAAGTCGGTCCCGGCACTCGAGCTGAGGCCACTTCGGTGGGAGGGTAGTGCTATCACCACTGGTCCACTCTTGCCCCTCCCTACGGTGAGTCCTGACGGGGTGGTGGTGGTGATGGGGGGAAGTGGGGGGTGTGCTGGGGTATAGAGAAAGGTTGAGTAAGGCTCTTCACGTTGCATTTTGTTGTTTTTCCTTTGTAGAGGTGATCACACGTGGGTAGATAGTAACCTAGCCGTTTTGCCGCCTAAAACCGAAGCTGTGGTGTTCAGTATCGACGGCTCATTCACGGCCAGTGTCTCCATACGTGGTAAAGACCCAAAAGTTCGCGCTGGAGCTGTGGATGTTGTCAGGTAACAGAGTTTTGTTTTCACAGTGAAACGAGCACACCCGTGGCCGCCTAACAAACTTTTTGCGTCTTTTTTGTTTATCTTTTAGACACTGGCAAGAATTGGGCTTCTTGATTGTTTACGTTACAAGCCGTTTAGACTTTCAGAAGACCAAAGTTATGTCTTGGCTTGCAGAACATAACTTTCCATACGGATTAGTATCATTCGGCAACGGGATTACTAAGGATCTCCAAAAACACAAAACGGAGTTTCTCCGTTACCTTGTCAATGATGTGAGTTATTTATGTTTTAACAAGGAAAAGGCTGATACCAAACGAATTTCTGTTTTACTGTTATTGTGCTCGTTTGCTGAGTCAAGTGACGCATGCATCTCTAATTCACAATCTAATTAAAACCCAAAGTAAAACCCAGTAAACTAGTGAGGCATTTCCAGGCACTGTGCCATCGATCTTTGTATCCTGTGTGTTCAGCTCATTATAGGACATTTTCAAGTTGTCCCGAGCCTCTACTTGAAAACGAGGGAAACGCGAAGACTTTGATGTGAAAATATTCTTGCTCTCTTGCAAGTCATGGGCTCCTGTGCATTTTCACCCAAACAGTTCTGCATTTAGCCTCATTTTGAAATTGAGGGGTTTTGGAATTCGGAAATGACCTATTTGAATATTCTTTAATAATCTTTTCATCAGAAATTTTTTTCAGCCTTCTGGTGTAATTAAATAATGACTGTTCCTTGTTGTCGTTAGTGTCAAGTGTTGATTCACGCGGCGTATGGATCAGTGAAAGACATTTCAGTTTACACATCTATCGGTGTTCAGTCGCATCAGATTTACACTGTAGGAAAACACCATCCGAGGAAATACGCGAGCCAGGCTCAGGTTAGTAACACCGTTATTTACTCTTTATTCGCCCGGTGACACTAATTAACTCAGGTGGCCTCTTGAGACTTATCCAGTCTCCTAACCTATTTTCCCACTCGGTGTCGAGCTCGTCGCCCGAGTACGTTATTTGCTGGGAAGTAATGTAAACACAACGTTTACCTATCATAAACCCAGGTCGTGCGGACTGGAGAACGCGCGGACGTGTAGATTTTAGTCAAATTGTTTAACATTGATATTAATTTATTTGGTAGATGGGAGATAAAGTTAAATCACTCCAAAGAGAGAACGATAAGTTGCGAGACCAGATTAGAAATCTGTCAAAGGATTTCGCAAATTTCAAAGACAGGGTGTACTGTAAATTCTTTCTCTCCTTTGTATAATCTTTCCGCATTATATTATATATAAACAAAAATGTACATAAAAGAATAAAAGTATTCTCTACATGTAAATTGACTGGCCCGCCAAGATTAGCTCCAGCTACCTGCGGGCCAGTGCTCTTTGTAAAATTTAAATAAGGAAAACAATTCTGGCACGGTGCTGCATGTAGCCTGCGAACAGCAGACGCATTTCCGGTCGGAGAGAAGCGGCGACCGAAAATGCGTCTGCTGTTCGCAGGCTATGCTGCATGGTGCCAGATAACAAGATCTCAACCTTGACTCGGACATTAAAATTTGGCACTGGGTCTACAAGAGAGCTTGTTAACGCTAGAGCAATATTTGTTAATAACTGATCGCGCTGTTTTGTTCTTTTTTTTAGTTCCTAAAGGACGGCTATGCAGCTCATTTAACATTCCTGTCCAATCAACCTATTTCCAGGCCGGCTGTTGGAAATTCCCGGTTGATAATCAGGCGAGGTTGCTTTGGTCTTCAATCACGGACTACCAAGGCAAGGCACAAGATCAAACGTTCGATTTCAGATAAGCCGTCGAACGATTCTGACATAGAAAGTTCAACTTTATCAGGATTCTTTAATTACTCCTCTTTTAGACACACCAAAGGGCGGTCTATGAATAAATTTGATCAAGACTATTAGAAATGACCATTGCACTCAAGTAGAAAATAACCAACGGATCGGCTTGGATTGGTGGCAGAAGAGCGATGCTTTATGAGAGGTTCATAATCGAAAATCAGAAGCTATGAAAAACATCTGAACTTGGAGCTCGAGTGAACTCCCTCAAATTCGAAGAACTCTCTCAAGCAAACAAATATCGAACCTTCGTGAAGTAATGAATCTTACCTTCGATGCTGTTTCCTTCCTGTGTTTTTAATTTCTTCATCATATCGTGGTTATATCCGTGTTTTCCTGCGATTCTCGAGCGTTTGAAATACCTTCCTATCAGCCGCCATTTTGTACATCCTTCGCTCAGACCCAGTTCCTCGCTGTGTGATTTAGCCCCCTCTAAGGTTTGAATGGACGGCCGTGGTCAGCTGGTTTGCAGAGAAGTCATCGAGTGAAAACAGAGACGTAAAAAAAGCCGATGTCGAAATTAAACACACGGGTCAACAAACTTGAAGAGAAGACTGATTCATTTATCGAGAGCTCCGTGTTTTCCATAACCCCAGCCGGCAAAAATTAAAAGGCAAAATTTTGTCTAAAGGACACGCCCTAAGTTTGTGGTATGAAATATATTCTCAATCTCGGTCGTCTTGGAAATTTGTCGGATGTAAAACAGTCCTCGTGTGTCATTAAGGTAATAAAACGGAAAAACGTTCTTCGTGCTCCCACCGTCCAGAGCTGTTCTGTGTTCTCCGTTGGTTCACGCATCACAGATTTGAGGTACTCGAACAGTGTCTCCAATTTGTTTTGTTTTTTGCAATCCCATCGTCTTCTAGCCTGAGAAAACAGCTGACATTTCGCGATGCCACTGCTGGTTTCCCCGGGAAATGGCGACTGAGAAGTGAGCGCAAAACTCCATACTGATGACGCGTCACTACCCAGATCTGGATAGTGCTTCTGATTGGTTGAAGCAAAATTCCCACGCGAACGACCAATAGACCTATTCGGCTAACTCAATGTTGTACCCAATTCAAATCTCCCGGGGATAAGATTCTTTGTGTATTGCATTTGCATTATAATGTGGCATTCACATTTAAATGATATGGAAATTCCTGAAACAAAACGTTTTATTCCCAAAGGGTTTGAATTGGGTACAACATTGAGTTAGCCGAATAGGTCTATCAGAAGCGCTACCCAGATCTGAGTAGTGACGCGTTCTGCACTCTTTTCTAAGGCGTCATTTCGCCTTGGAAACCAGTGTTGGCGTCGCGAAACGTCCACTGTTTTCTCAGGGTAATCGTTTTCTTAACTAAATAATGTAGGATAGTATTGGTCGTTACTATATGTACTCCTGTTTAGACTTAAGTGCGTGACGCACCAGCGTCCAATCGAAATGTATATTCACACACGTCACGCAGCGTCCCAATCACTTTACTGAACTTACGGTGACAATTTCCGGCTTGTTCTCTATAAACAGTCCCGTGTTCGGTGAAAATGTTGCATATAAATTTGACTGAGAGGTTTTAATATTAAATTATTTAAGTTAAATGTAGTTACCATGTATCTATAATCAAAGACTAAGTTGTAATGTATTCCTTTCCAGTTTAGTTTATATTTTGAAGACCTTAGCTTCTCTTTAAAAAGAAGGTATATTTAAGAGTTCATTCTTACGCTCCCGCACCCTCTTAACGGTTTGTTTTCCTTATGTCTGAGTTCGTGAGGCAAATCCTTTAGTATCACTATGTAAATGAAATTCTTTGGCAGCGCTTTCTTGTGTTGCTGTTTATTATGTTGTACAAGGTGTAGGCTCGATTACCCGCTACTGTTCGGGAAATGAGCTCGCGCTCCTCCCTCCGATCTTGGGGCGGACCCGAAAGAGCGGCGAGCCTACACAAGGCGCAACTTTTGACTTTTTATTTGAAATCCTTTGGTGTTACCATTGAGATAAAACCTCGTCAGCAGTTCTTTTACATGTTATTACACTTCTGCACGATTATGTTTTTTTTTTTGGATTTTTTTTACGGCTTTCGGTCCTCTTGGGAGTAAAAGAGTTAACTCATTATGGGGGGCATGTAATTATGGAAGTTTACCCTCTATCCACTTGCTTCTCGGTTACTTTTTCCTTTCTTCTGGAAAAAGCTTTAGCCGCATAGCAAAGACCGCTCGTCAACGAGCCCCTTGCTGTCGCTCAGCTGCGCCTCCAGTCGTGAAGAGAGGAGAAAAAAACCTCAGAGGCGAGGGTAATGTAAAATTTAATATATTCTTACGATAAGTTATTCAAAAGCATCGCCTACATATACACTAGGCGACTTCAGAAGGTCATGACTGGTCCAAGCTCTCGCAAAGATTTTAATTACTGGATTTATTATCTTTTACCTGAGGCTTCGCTCGCGCGCTCGTTAAAGTGTGCGCGAGAGGGGGGCTTCACTAGACACAAAAACTGTTAAATTAATTACCTCAATGAAGTTGGAGAAAATACTAATGTTGTCATTAACTAATGGCGTAAAATATTAACTCTTAAGAAAATAATATATAAGATTGTCAGGCGCTGTGGTAGTCTGATGTAATCTGTCAATCAAACCTGGCTGGTCCAATTACATTCGTGTATTTCTAGTGATAACGGTATTACCGTACAATATTATGGACTCGTTGTTCATTACTTTGGCAAGTAACATACTGTGCCAAAAAGACTTGAACATGATCTTCGTTTAATTAAAAATAGAATAAGTGTGTTTTGATTTTAAGGAAAATGCAGATAAATATTACAAATAATTAAAGTTCGTGGAAAATTTTTTGTCTTGAAGCGGTTTAATAATGTTTGTATTTAAGATTTAAGTTGTTATGAGTTGTTCTCCAGAAGAGCAGAAATTCTAGCTTTAGCCAGATCATAGCTGAATTCAACATTCAGCTGATGAAGGCATGAAGATGTTGAGATGGAGTCGAAATATTTCGGTTTAAACTATCTTTGCTCTGGGTACGAAAGTTTTTCCTGGCTATAGTTTTCGAGATGCAGACCCGTGACATAGCTCCCTCATGAGCATACACTAGAACTACAGGGCTGACTTTTTCAAAAGATGATAAGCAACATTCCAGACTAAGCTACCATGACAACTGACTTGCAAGCTTTGTCGGTTTGCAGTTAACCCAGGATTACCGCTATTCACAGCCTCGTTCCCAGTTATCCTCGGTGATTTCGGACGTGACGTTGCCTGTCAGGGCCTGTCAAGTTTGTCTTGAGAATTTGCTCGGTTCCAAGCCTCCTTCACTCACTCGCCGGACCGGCATGGGGACGAGGCTGCCGCTATCCGTGGTTCGATCAGCTCGGCTCAGTAAATGTGAGCTTGACGTATATCACAGAATTCCATACGTGTATTTATTTATTTTTTTTATTTGTTAATTTTAATTTATCTTAAATGTATTAAATACCAAAGACTGGTGTGCGAGATGGAGATATTTATTTTGCATCATCTTAATGTGAATCCGCATTAGTTACGTGAATTTATTCCGTTTGGGTGAAATTATACCTAAGAAAAAGGCTTAATGTTTAATCAAGGCTTCACTACGGACATAAAAATTCTCTCTTTTGGCCTCCTTATTTTTTATGGTACTCCTCGGGAGGAACTGGGAAATAGTCATCATTTTTGAATACCGCTGTCACAGTGATATGAACATCCCCGCGTTTTGAGCATCCTCATAGTGATATGGGCATCCCCTTCTCACATTACCTTAGCGATTTGGGTTAGGGTTAGGGTTACAGGGGATACCAATATCACTAGGGTTTTGGGAATGGGGATGCCCAAAACGCAGGGATGCCCATATCACTGTAACATTGTTAAATGTCACTTATAAACCCTGGGCCTATGCATCTTTATACGCAGTTTTAGGAGCGCTTTTAAACGGAGGGGCATATCCGAAGGGGCTTATAACCGGAACAGACTCGTACCCAGTCGCTATTTATGTTTTTTGGGGGTGAGAGAAGATTGCGGGGTAGGTTGAGGCGCACGCAGGATCTCATGGGAAGGGACGAAGGAAAAATAGCTTCCTTCGTCCCTTCCCATTAGAACCCGCGCGCGCCTCAAAGTAACCCCCAATCTTCTGTCACCCCCAAAACACATAACGACTGGGCACGAGTCTGTAACCGGAATAGAAAAAGGGCTTTGAAACAAGCAGTGCTGATGAAAATATGCTTTGCATTTACTGGTGTTTGATTAAGCTTCAAAACTTCACAATAAATCGTAAGAGCGCTTATGACCTAGTGAAAATCAAAAATCGTATAGTTGTAAGCGGAGTCATAAACGCGACAGAATCAGAATCAGAAGAATCAGAACGTTTCCATTTTCTTCTGACTCCGCTTACGACTCCGTCGCTTACGTTCCGCCGGCTTATGATCTAGTGAAAAGCAGATAGTCGGAGTCGGAAGCAGAAGCGGAAAAATATAAACCAATCACAACGCACGTTCCCACGCTTTGTGATTGGTTTAGTTCTTCCGCTTCTGCTTGCGATTCCGACGACCCAGTTTTCACTTGATCTTAAACGACGGAGTCGTAAGCGAAATCAGAAGAATTAGAACACTGTTTTTACTGGATCGTTAAGTTCTACGCTTCTGATTACGACTCCGACTCCAACCCCGTCGCTAGTGAAAACCAGCCTCAACGCCGAGCTGTTTGTTGCATTTGGAAAGTGCAAATTGACCACCACAGAAAAGAAACAGAAGACCATGCTTATGCAAAATTTTGGAGTGACAAACAAAGAGTATTATGGTATGTTATAGTATTTTCTGTAGTGGTCAATTGGCGGCCGGCAAACGTCAATCTGAGCCACGTGACCAAGTTATCCTCTAATTTTTCATCTACTGTTTATTATATCTCCCAAAAGCGGTTTCATGTCAGGTTCATCCATAAGAATTATTTTGACAGTTTTTGACTTCTCATCTCTTAATTTAGGAATATGCCAACATGAAGAATCAATTATTACCTTCTCCAGGTTCTCAAAGAGTCGACGCTGCGGTTAAAACTCAATTAAAAATGACGGCTTTGCTTTTATTCAGAATCTCGTTACAGTTTGTTGTCTTCGCTCGCCGCGTGTTTTTAAGGGGCCTAGAAAACTGTGAACAAAAGCTACCCCAATCGTTGAAGAGGTGTTTTCGCACATGGTCTCTCTACTCGCGCATACATCAGGGAAGAGCCTCATTTCACATTCAGATCATAGAGCGACAAATTTCGCATATCTCAAGAATCATTCTAGTTATTACGAGTAAATTGTCGGCCTGTGCCGATTGAGAGCCCTTGTCGACAATACTTTTACACGGCACTACCAGTTTTGCCGTCCCCTGGCAAAACGAAATTTGGAATATTATGCTTGTGAGATCCACTGGTTTTGAAAGGACACTGTTAATGTTAAGGTTTTCATGTCTGATATTTGTTCGTTGCTGTTCGTTTTTACTAGTTTTGATGAGGGTCTTGGATTGGCTTAGTGTACTTTTTCAATTCACGTATCGGGTCAGCATGGCATTGAAACGCGTCCCGGTTAAATTAAGGTAGTAAGGTGTTAGGAGTAAAGCCGATGTTTACTCCGACTTTTTACTCACCAAATATATACATTATACACACATTTTTATCTTTTTTGTTATCTTTTCTCACATATTATATACTCAAATGGTTGCTTAATAGGGCGACCAAGAAGGTTCAAATCTTGTTCAAGAATGTTGTCCTTGAAGCACCGTCAGGGAAAAGAAGAGAAAAGGCGAAAAGATCAGCACCAAACTGTCTGCAGCAATTTTTCCAAAACTTTATCCAAACGAAAACGAACGGTGTAAAATACTAAAACTTCATGCACTTTCTGACTCGTTGTTATATACGTAATAAATATCGTGTAGGCGATAAAAAAACCAGCAGGTCCAAATGAATTGAGGAGCAAAAATAAGAAGTTTTGTTTCTTAGTGGCGATAACTGAACGTTACATCCCCCCCACAAAAAAAAAAAATTACTATTGCCCAACAACTTATTCCTCCGTTTGGAATTTATCCAATTAATTCAGTATATAACTGGCTAATTTTTTCACTTGTTCTCTCGTGAAAGAGCTCTTTCGGCCTCCACTTGTCGGTGGCTGTTAGAAAATTTGTTTTTGTCCAAATGAGAGACAACAAAGGAATATAAAGAAGCGTTTTAGTAGACTATTGTTCGCTCTGCAGTTTTCTAAGGTTCATTTAGCTGTTGTCCCTAAAGTTACCGTAGTTTATTGCAAAGTATGTAGATAATCTTTGGAAGGAAATTAAACAAACTTTAATAGCAAACGGTTAAATAATATTTTTGGGAGGAGCTTCAAGAATTGTCAGTCGCGAGAATTAAGCACCTGGCCGGAAAGCACTTAATCTTAGTAGAGCTCGAATTAAATAGCTCTCATTTTACTTTCTGAATCGATCATAATCATACAAATATGACAAGGCTTGTTTCCAGCTCATAGGCTTAAAAGCCTTTCACCTTGGGGTGTCAAAAACTTTAGAACCATCAGCTAATCCATTCACTCATTATATTTTCCAGTACTGAATAAGGTATTTAAAACTTCCAACTTATATCTTTTCATCTTTTTATTATACATATCTTTAAAAGACAAAAGGCAAAAAAACACACAAAGAACTTCGAAAATCGGACTTTTTTCTCACGACGAAATAAAGGATCCTGCACAAGCCCTGAACTAAAATTTTATCCAATATATATCGAAAATATATCTCGAAGCGTTTTGAATTTACACTGGCATACACCTGTAACGAAAAACCCTTACAATTAATTGTTTGGTGTCTTCAAATTTTAATGAGTTTTACACAAAAGCGCGGATAGAAATACGCTATTTAGAAAACCCACTAAATCAAGAAATATTTCAGTTGTTTGGTTTGTGACGCAGACCTCTCCGGTCTGCACGCGTAGTTCATTTTATGATCGGTCTTCGGGATGTATTTCTGGCTTAGACTCAAAAATAGTCTCCGCCTCCTCTCCTTACAAACTGGTGGTATCAGAAAATAAACTTGAACTTATGGGCTAACACCAAAATTTAACTCGTTCCAACGCTTAAAAATGCCGGCAAAGCAGAGGGACAATAAACTTGAAAACATTTTCGCTTGATTAAACCTACAAGCTTAGAAGTAAGACTTTGTAAAATACTGACTCAACCTCTATGGAAGAAGTCTGTAGTTTGGTACCCGCTGTATTGATGGTACGACACACGATGCCATTCAAAGAACTATTCCTTCTAGACGTCCCACGTTAGAAGACGATTTTCCCACGAACTGAAATGCGACAATCGGTTTCGTGTCAATATTTTTTTCTGATAGGTGCAACTAGTTGCAGTTTTCAAACTTGATATTTTGTCGGTTAAAATGTTCTACCTGTCAACTCATTCTTTTCTTCCGACACCCGGTGGATTAGTCTGGGATTGAAATATTGATAGCAGATAACGTTTTTTTCTTTGTTATTAACCTAGTTTGAGAGTACTGATACAGAAAATATAAAGGCCAGGAAGGATCCTATAAAAATATTGCTTTAGAATTATATTTAGTATATCTTAATATCTTCTGATTAAAGCAAATCTGATTGGTTTTTCTTTGGTTTTTGGTCCTTCTTTCAGTAAGGATATAACCAACTGAAACAATGGAGTCAAAACGACTTCAGTATTAGATGCAGTTAGAATTATTCCGGTGAAATTGATTTGGAATTTACAATCCTTTTTAGTCTTATTCACAGTTCATGTCTTTCCAGGCACCCTTCAAGAAACAAATATGCAAGGCAGTCTGCTGGCCTTTTACTATATTATACCGCATTACTCGCACTGAGTCAAGACTAACAGTTCTTTCTCTTTCTGAAGGTCTCGATAATAGAAGAACGAGTATTGGACGTGAGAAATTGCGCGCTTATTCCTGAAACCTCGGTGCACGTTGCTATTACTTCATGTTTCCGACCAATAAGATTGACTGTAGTTCTATAATGAAATTTTTAGAAATGCAGGGAAAAGATTATCTGGGAAGCGCAAGTGGCAGTGAATTTGTGTAGGGCAGGTTTTTAATAATTATGTTTTTTGGTAGCATTTCATAGAAGATCTGTCAGTCAATTGATGCTTGCTAACTGCCACCGCTTGTACGGACCCTTTGTGGCCACTATTTCTTGGCTTTGAACCTAAATTCGTCTTGAGCTCAGCTCCGCCTGCGTTCGCGAGTTAGACATCAGCTTGCGCGCCGCGTGCAACACGGAAAAAGCCACCCGTTTTCAAACCGTCAGAGCCGGTGAAAGAACAGTCACAAGCTTAGTTCCAAAGTAAATTGCTTAAAAACGTTGAGATTTGTTTTACAACAGGTTTTTCCAGTTCGTGACAGTTACTTGGAATCGTACTGAATTAACCAATCAAATGATTCACGCATTTTACAAAACTAGTAAGTGTTAAACTGGTGCGAAAATTCTGACTGCTGTTTTGTATAAGCATAATTGTTGTATTTGCGTTTGTACATTCTCTTGCCTGAGCGCGGTAATGTTTACCGCTGCGTCTATCGTTTTCAGACGTATTACCGTTTTCTGGCTCCTTCCGCGGCTAAAAATTATTCGGAATCGCGAGGTAAGCTGCTGGTTTATTAATGTTTAGCATATCGAAAGTTAGTAGACAGTTTGTCTAGTTCATGACCATCTATGAAACGTTGAGTTTATGTGAAATGAGTCAGGATGACTACCGTGAAGAATAGCCTTTTCATTTTGAGCCGGTTTCCTTTCATTAGGTATGACATTCAGCTACACATAATACACATGGTAAAATTCATTCCTTGAACATCTGTTATGGAACTATGCAATCGGAATACTCGCTGTCGAGAATATCCAATTATTAATAGAGGCTCCCCAAACGGGTTCTCCAATCACGACATCCCGACCCAAATTTTCGCGCAATCCCGCAATCCCAATGGTTATTTTCGGCATCTCGCATTCCATGCATACGCTCAATCCCGTAGCCTGCCTCCATTTTGCATTAAAATCCCGCATCCCGCCCTTCAAATATAATAAGGCAAATCTCCCATTCTGCCGAAAAGCAACCTCGTCCCCAGGGCGCTTTTCCCTGGCCAGGGAAAAGCGCCCTGGGAACGAGGTTGGCCGAAAAACTAAATGGAAACCCTCTTGGTAGCCTCGATTTCAAAGAATATAATTGAAAATCGCCTATTCCAGGTGTTTAGGTTGTAGAGCGCAGCGTTCAGATGGTGGGGCGTGAGTGAAATTGTACGGGAGAAAAACGAGAGAAAAAAACTGGGGAGAATGGGTCTTCCCCGGTTTTTTTCCTTAGCAATTTTTCGCCTGCGCTCTATCTGAACGCCTGAAACAGGCTAAATTGAAAAATTGCAAGTGACTTACCACTGCTTGGCTTTGATGATAATGTCTACAAAAATTATCCTTTTCTTCTGAATTCTTGGGGATGGTTAGTGTTATGAGACTACGTCAGTCTGTCATACATGCGTAGACAATCGATCATGCCGATGTAAATAAGTTAACGCGCGAAGAATGCCTTAGGTCAAGCCATGCAATCTTGGTTTGCCAATGTGAAAATGCGCAATTATGAAGCTAATTCAGTGTTTGATGTACATATTCATTTAAGTCTATATATTATGTCAGCAACCGTGACTTGTGAAAGTTTACACGTATGTTTATTTGTTTGTTTATACCGAGCCTGTGGAGTACGAACTACAATGTAGTTGCTAATAAAAACAATTGAGCCTTTTATGGTTGTAACGTTCTTTTTTCGTATAATCTCGGTTCAATCACTCATCTTTAATCATAAGATCATATTTTACAAACTGAATGACCTACCGACAGGGCAGTCAGTGAATGAAATAATTAATTCGTAAAGATCAGTATTTCCTAAGTTGCAGTAAGAATGGATTCATCTAGACCTTCTTTAATTGAAATTGCAATATCTTTAAACCCGTGCTCAGTTTAGTCAAACATAGGAAACTTACAAAAAATAACTTAATTTTGTAGATATTTATGACATTATGTAAGAGGTGTTAGTTCTTAGGTGCGGCAGTAAAAGTGGAACTTTTCACGCTTTCATTATGATACGATGTCTCACTCTGATGGTCAGTGTATTCGAAAGTTTTTTGCCAATTCTGTAGCGCCGTTGTTGATGTCTACCCTACAAACGTGCCCGAAAAAAATGCTGTTGAAATAAATATCTTTTAAACGTAAAACATTGAGACGAAGGGTCAAATTTAACTCTCCTAGTGTGGAATAAGTTCCCCAAAAAAGGCTTAAGCGACTGGTCGGTTCTCCTTTTTTGTAATAATAATCATCATCATCATCATCATGACGATGACGATGGTGATGATCATATGACGACGACGACGACGATGATGATAGAGGAAAATAATACAAGAGATCAAAGAATAAGCTGCTAGAGTTACAGAACACAGTCATCTCTACTATCACGCACGTGTTAGAAGCTTTAAAATCATTCAGAAGTCGTTTGCAACCATCTATGTCATATATACAAACACGTGTTGGCGGAATTCCAAGAAAATTTTCTTGTCTTTGGATATCAAGATCACGTTGAAGGCATTCTGCTTTAAAAAATGAGAGAACAGAACAGTTTACGAAGGCAAAACGTTTTACCTACTTAACGGTCGATGCGCCGTTATCGTTCGAATTTTCTGAGTTTTAAGAAAATATTCATCAAATCTGAGAAATAGATAGAAAATAACTTTGAAACTGGACAAGCCTACTCACAAAATTGCTGAAAACAATGAATCGAAGTGGTAAACGAATCTTACACAAACTTGCGTTCCCCCCCCTTTTTTTTCTGTCAACTGCTTCTTTATACACTTAGTTTAAAACAATCGCAACTTAGGGATTATTATTTTTTTGGCATGTTTACTTGAGCGTTTAAGAGTATATTTTCTTTGAATGGAACAAGCATGTCGCGGTGCCAAACTAGCCAACACCTTTGGGCAGTTGTGTTTGTACTAACTATGAATAGATCTGGTGGGAGAGAGGAATAAGACACCTTCGACAAAAACAAGACTTTTCAACATTTTTTGTCGTTATCTTACAGATTTATGGACTATAGACAAAGCAAACGTCTGCTTAAAATCGAAAGAATTTTAAGAGTATTAAATCGCTTTGCAAGAACTCTTGTTAAAGAATCATTCATATTTGATGACTTTCACCTGCTCGCGGTGCAAACGGATTATCGCCTTAGTTCCAGCCACTAGTTCACTATGAAAGCGATAGAAAGTCTTTGTGGTTCATCGCTCACAAGTTGGCATAACACCAAGCATAATTCTCATGCATTTGTTGACAGACTTGAGCAAAAGCCATGACTCCTGTATAGGGACTTTATTCGAGCAGATTTTCAATTTCCTGGTCTTTATAAGTGGTCCAGTTGCAACGGATGTGTGACCCTACTCTGGTAAACACAGGGGAGAGAACTTTTTGCGGCTTTTGCTTTGTTATTAAAATTAATTCTACTTTCGGATTGGATTGATTTTTATGTAAACGTGTTCCACATAAGGAGCAGAGATTAATTTTTATATCCTCTCTTGGAAGAAGAGAAATGTCAAAGAGGTTTAAATAAACGATTTAGTAAGCGCGCCAAAGTACAAACAATTTTCGCGCACGGAAAACCTGAGGAGCGTCGAATTTTAACGTTAGAATGAATGAACGTGTGAAGGATGTCTTATGAAAGCGACGGATTTATCCCAAATTTGTGGTTTTCCTTTCTCTCAGTTGTAAGGGAATAAATATTTCTCCATTTAATTTTCTTTTGTGGTGAAAGCAGTTTAGATTCTTCGTCAGTTCCACCATTCTTTTCTTCTTTTTTCCAGCAATTTCTGGTAATTTTTAAGGTGGTCTATATATTTCTTTCACAGCTGTTTAGTCAAAAGTCATAAAAAATTTAAACATTTTATCCCCACAATATTAATTTCAAGAGCCTCGACAAAGTTTACTTCTTTGAGGGTGACTTTTGTTTTTCAAATACGTTCTCAAATAGGGCAAGTTGATTGCAAGCAAAATACGCGAACTGGATAAAAGAATTAAGTCTCTCTGTCTTAGGTCTTTTATAATGGTTTCTTTATTGATGATAGTTGGCCTTATCAGATATAGCTCGCGCCATGTGCTAATTAGATGAGTCAATACATTTCAATAACATCAGGCTCTTTGATGAACAAAGAAAGAAAGAGTTAATCAAGTCCCACACGGCCTAGGCAAAAAAGAGCGCCCTTGAACAAAAGGACTCCAATTATCCGCCTGAAATTGTTTGACTGTTTAGAGAATTTGCGAGCTCTTTAACACACCAGGGAAAACTTTAGTGCCTCGACACGTTAGAATTGATGTGTTTCGCGTGAAAAAGACACGCCACAAACAAAGCAAGTAATTATTGGACTTTTGGGAGCCATGCGAAATGGTGAAAACCAAAATAGACCGCTTTATGGTACCTTAAAACCCGCCCAAACACCACGCAACCTGCTGAAACAGACCAGGTAGTTGAGTTCTACCAGTAAAAACACTGGGGTGGTGACTATATATTTCAGCTTAGGTTTATTGAAGGGCTACCAGTAGTTTGGTTTCTCGTTGCGGGCTTAATTTAATAAAGTATGCTTTTCGGCAAACTATGGACGGATTTTCAAACAGAATTGGCGCCTAGGTGACGGCTTTGGTGAGAATTTTGAAAGCTATCCTTCCGTGATAAGTTGATCTACCGGATACCTGCATTGCATTTGCGAACTTACGGTAACTCAGTAACTACACCCACCCTTGAAGTGGAATTTCGTACAAAATTGCACATCACATCTGGCAATTTGCCCTCAGGCTATACATGCCAGGTGAGCAAGTTTCCTGGCCACGTCCTCAGAGAAGAATTTGGCGGGGGCATACCATTTAGAACTCGCTGTGATACAGGGAAAGTGGCGTTTTTACTGTAAAAAACATTGCGATATAAATGGCGATCGGTTCACTGTCGGTTAGGCGACGAAATCTACTGGCTGACATTAGAATATGTGACAAGGAACATGGAAAAGGTGCTAATTCTTTCAGAAAAGAACACAAAAATGTCACCTCCTCAATGGATTGCATGTCAATTACACATGTCAAGGATTAATGTCGCTCAGCCTGATTGGTCGTTTGAAAATTTTCGTCCAATCAGAGAGTCGGGTTCATTAGTTCTTATGACAACTACATTGTTACGACGCAGCTGGAATAAAACTTCATAAACAATACACGAGTTCAGCGGAGAGCGTGAGTGAGACGAGAAGAGACGTGAACAGCGAACCAGCGAGCGACAAACATACGTACGGTAATGGCTTACTATCCATTCTACCCAGCAAGGATGAGAGATTTTCGCGTCAGTTCTTTGCTGGAAGGTTGTTCGCAGTTTATTCCTGGCGTACCAGGGAGTGGGTCGTCGATTCCGAATAATTTGAATTCAAACGGGCCGTTTCCATATTCACCGTACCATCCGACACAAATGGCGAAACAGCCATCTCACTTCGGACCAGGTTCCATGCCGGGACCTCCACAGCAAGTCCATATGCCTGTTCACGATTCCGAGTACGAAAATATCCAAGTCAATTTGGAAAACAAGGAGCTTTGGCAGACTTTCGACAAGGAGAAAACAGAAATGGTTATTACCAAGGCAGGAAGGTATAGAAAATATATGTATTCTCTTGTGACCAGTAAAGCCCGGCCGGTTGTTGTGCGGTTGATATAAGCTCCTGGAATTTCGCATCGAAGGAATTGTGTCGATTTAAACGCCTAGCGGTCTCGAAGCGATGCAAATGCCAGTTTAAACCGACAATTTTGTCTGCAAAAAAGCTAAACAATCCCCCCATGAACACATTGACTCCTTAGGTGTAACGCCATTAACCCCGCGGACCAGGAACCGTTGTTGATTTCATCACCCATGTTTATTTCAATCGGCCCGTGGCTAACAGTTTCGTTTTTCTGTCAACAGGCGAATGTTTCCGCCGATTAAAGCACGCGTGACCGGCTTGGACCCTAGAGCGAAGTACTTTTTTCTCATGGACATTCAGCCCGTGAACGATGTTCGATACAAGTTTCATAACTGTAGATGGATGGAGGCGGGCAAAGCTGATCCTGAGATGCCTAAACCACTGTATATGCATCCTGATTCCCCCAGCACTGGGGCACAGTGGATGCAGAAAACAATCTCGTTTCATAAAATGAAACTTACCAACAACATAGCGGACAAATACGGCTACGTGAGTTTCTTTAAGCCTTTGAAATCCCGTCTTTTTATTCGTTTTTTATCATCTATCGATTTGCCGTCACATCTGTAATTATTTTTGTTTGTTGATTGTTGTTGATGGCCGATTTATCTCTTTATTTACTTCTTTTTTTTCTTCTCTTTCTATTAGACAATTTTGAATTCTATGCACAAGTACCGTCCTAGAATTCATGTTGTAAGAGCGGACGACACATACAAACATCCCTACAGCATTTACAAGATTTTCACATTTCCTGAAACAGAATTCATTGGAGTGACGGCTTATCAAAATGAGAAGGTTCGTGTTAAAGCTCACTGTTAATTACTACTTTCCAGTTTGTGTTGAAAATCAAATCGTCATTTTGTTTTTAAAGTGGTTTGGTAATCGTAAGTTCGATTTGGCTTAAGAGGGAGTTTGGAGTATTTGTATTTTTATTCAAGAAAGCTTTTGAGCTTTGTTGTTGAATTGATAGCTATTCATATATCTGTTAAAGCAAAAAAAAAAAAAAAAGAAAGAAATTAACGTAATACGCTATAAACAAGTAGAGTTATCTAGCAAAAGGGGAACATGAGTAAGAAAATTTGTGGAATAAATTTTTCGTATTGTAGTAGATTAAAAAGATGCGCGATCTCGTTCTCATAGTTCTATGTGAATAGAAATCTTTGTTTCACTTACAACTCCAAAATTTTGACAGGGTTGGGGCATAAGTTTCAAGACCCTTAAACAACATCGTCAATTTCAAAGTAGTTTATGTCGATTTCTTCCTAATTTGTACTGTTTTATTGTGGGGCTTTAAACGCAGTTCTAGAACGTTCTCTGGTAAGTGAGGAAATTCTGGTCTTACAGATAGCTTCCAGTATGAATGGTCACTGAATACCTTTCTTCCGACATAAGAAAAGGAAAAATGATTCTCTGCGGCTTAGGGTGTTTACGTTTCTTCTGAGATGACAAAAGTGGTTTGTATGATTTGAACACTTATAAAGACTTTCCAGGAATTAACTGAGTGTTTCTACGGACATAGCACGTTGTGTTAATCGTTCTTTCACAGGCCCAACCTGGCCCCTTGCATTATTAAATTATTCCTCGTCTCAAACTTTTTCATCCGACTGACTGGATTTTATTTTTCTTTTGACAGATAACTAAGCTGAAAATCGACAACAACCCTTTTGCGAAAGGTTTCCGCGAGCAAGGAGCAGGACATCGTAGGCGGCTTGAACGAAGGTACGAAATGATTTTGTTCTGTAAAGTAACACCAGTTTGTTTGAGCTTCCTTTTCACTCGGGCCTCTTACAACTCTGTTAATCTTTTTCACTAAACGCTGGCCCCTTGGGTACAAAAACTTAATACCTGAGGCGAAGGCCTCAAATTTCTTGGTACAAAGAAACATGAAAAAACAACTGTTTTGACACACAAAGCCGCGAACGAGCCACAATAACTTGTCCAGCGTGCGCGATTTTCACACGTTCTTTATCACCTTTCCTCATTCATCTTGAAGGCAACGAAGTAACCCTGGTGGGTCCTTACACGATGAAGACGATGAAAATAACAGCGAAGACGAGGAAAGCGGCAAAGAGCCGGGGGCTTGTGGTTCCACAAACGACATTCACTCCGGTAAGCTCAAATTTTTCTTTATTGCTGCGGCCCGGGCTGCGGCCTTCTTTGTATCAATAGCCGCCAGCGCCTTCAAAGAAAAAGCGACTCAGTGCGGTTCGTCAGACGCCAAATTCAGTTCGGTAAAACGGTGATCAACTCTAAAGAAGTGGAACTCGTTGGGGTTCTGTTATGTTTGCGATTATTTCCTCACTTAAATACACCATTAATTTTTATTTCTGGCTCGAAAATCGCTCCGATCTACATCAATAATTACTGTCGTCGAACGCGTTGATGCATCGCTAGATTTTGCAGTTTCGTCTTAAAACGCATTTACCGTTGCTTTGACTTATTAAGGCTAGGAAGTAACGTCAGGCTGGATTGCATTATTCCTTCCATTGAAGGATAAAAAAACTCGTGCAAGAAAATTAATTGAAACGAATGATTCAAAGTGGATGGTAACAGCTGTATCAGTATTAACGTTTTCACTAAAAACAAAAAAAGAAAAAGAGTGGTTTTAGAGTGACTTAAAAACAGCCCTCGTTTTTTGTTAATATTAGTGATACAGGTAGAGATTATTTGCCTTCTTGAATTAAGAGGCAAGGTTTATTCCTAAGCAACGGATTAACGTTTAACGGCCTTTCTTTTGGAAGATCAATATCTTTTCTTTTTGGTTTGTTCAAAGCGTTCTATAACTCGCTCAATCATGGCGAAATTGGTTTGACTAATTATTTAAACATTTTTCTCGTTAGTCAAAGTCCCACTTGTAAAAGTTAAGGCGCTCTTAGTATAACTTATAAAACATTTGTTTATTGTTTGACAGGATCTTCTGATCTCTACAGGGGAGTTCTTTTAATTATTGTTCCTTTCGATTCCTTGATGAAGTAGATTTTAAATACCCCCTTTAGTGCTAGAATTTTCAGGACGATGTTCGCGGAGGAATATATAACCACAAACAGCTATAAAGCTTCCCTATTATATTTCTTTAGCCTTTAACCATAATTTTCGCCATCATTGTAAATATCTCACTGAATTCAGCACCAAACGTGCCATTTATCAAAGTGACAGAAACAGAGCTAGCCACTGTTTCTAACTATTTACCAACGTTTTGTCGGGAATTCAACTTCACTGATTTATTTTTAGGAACTTCAAAAAGGATGCGGTTAGTCAAAGTATCTTTCCTCGCTTAACAGTTAGAAAGGCGTGTCAAAAACCCGTTTGACGGGAAAAAAATTCTCAATATTGTTGTTGCTTTGTTCCAGATGGCTTGGAGGAAATTTCATTTCCGTATATTTCTCGATGTATAGATTGGGTGCTAGTGTTTGCGTGCTCAAGTGTGAAAGATTGGAAGCTCTTAATTCTGTTCATATACAGTGTCCTTACACAAGGTGTAAATACATCACATCCTTCAAAACAATCAACTTTGATTGAGAATTGCTTACAAGGTTCTTTTAGAGTTTGGGATATTCAAGAGGGACTTTAAAAAGTTTGATTCAAAAAGCCTTTCTGCATCGATTTCAAAATCTATCCCTTTGATTTGATTCAGGTTTCTAAAAATGTCCTGTAGTTTTTACTCTAGTAGATGGATTGCAGAGTGGAATTATTCTTGCTTTTTTTAGTCTTTTATATGGCCAACAGAAATGTATTTCGAAAGTGGGCGTGGAAAGTTTAGTTTTCACGGGATGGGAGTCCCAAAGAAGAATAAATAATTTTGCTTTTCCACTGGTAAAACTAAAAGAGATGCAAATTGGAAACCACTCTTATTTGCTTTTAAGGCAAAATAGAAAACAAGGTTAAATTCTTATTGATGGCAACGTGTAAATTTCTTCAACCCATTTAGGCAAGACGTTGACAGCTTTAGCAACTAATGAACGAAAACTTTTAGACGTTAAGCTGAAAAATGTTCTGCTTTTGTTCCCAAACGAACCATCTTCACACGCGTTACAAACTGTGCTGGTCCCGAATAGATGCTCATTAGCTTATTAAAAACAGACGTTTTCAAAAACTCGTTTAAAAAAAGCCACCGAACTGGCCTGGAAAAGTTTTGTCAATCAGTGTCGCACAAAGTTGCATTAAAACATAACAATATTTCGACAAGTACAATACGTGCGAAGTGTGAGATAGCTCTTTCTGTTGATATATGTAGTGATTTGATTCTATCGAGACCATGCCAAACTCTGATTGCGTTTTGAATAAAACCACAAATGAAGGGAAGGTGTTCAGCCTTCTCGTATCAAATACCAAACTAAATTGTTCCATGTTTTTATTAGAACCTTTTACTTAAATAGAAAGTGTTCTCCATTAAAAGTGTTTTCCATAGCGTTCGCCTGAAATATAACAATAGAGTTGTTGGCGCTCGTAATGAAACATCGAACCGCCCACATAATGAATCGAAAATGTGTCCATGAAAACGCCACACTTTGTCGCAGGTGCGGAGGAGAAAAATCTGCCTTACATAACAGACTACTTAGCCATCTGGCATTCTTACTTTTAAGCAGAATTTCGTGAAAAATTTTCCTTGAAAAACGCTTTTTCAGCATATCTTTTAGCTCGAATTGAATGGGTAACTCGTTTTGACAGCCGCACCACTTTTCCAATCACATGTGGAAAGAGATTTATCGATTGTGCACCATGGTACACAATGCATTCGCCTCCAAAATTCACCAGCTAAAAAAAATTAAAACAAAACTGTTAAAAGGAAACAAAAAATTTTAAAGAAAAGGGAAAAGGACCTCGGGTTTAATTTTTTTTTTTTTTTTTTTTACAAATGGTGCGTCTTTGCAATTTGTTTTGTCAACTTAGGCATTCATTAAACACCAGGTATCTAGGAAACACTAAGACCAGGAAAAATGTTTTTAACTTTGTTGTTTGCGAAGCTGTCAATCGAGGCGTTTGTCTCTCAGTAACGCAGCAATAGATCATTCAGGTTTTTATCGTCACCAAACAATCATCTTTTTCGCTGGAGCGAAGCGCAACTTTAAGCACCTATTTTGATTCTTGTATTCGTGTTGAAGGTGAGTGAGATCACGTTACCGAGAAATGTTAGGTTCTTATTCATCACATTAAAGTATCGACCCCAATTTCCTTTTATTTGCCTTAGTATTTTCTCCATCGCTTAATTTACATTTCGTCCGAAGATTCGTCTCAGTGTACAATAAATTATCCATGTTTTAATTTTATAATTCTACTCCCGGTCAGTTTTGCCACGAACTCTTAGTCCCGGGTGACCCATCTACACTCTGTGTGTATGTTTTGTAGTCATTACGGATAATGTAATTGAATGGCGTTTAAGTTCGAGAATTCTTCTCTGTTTACTTTAGTTTATTTACTTGTTGCTGGATTGTAACTAAAGATTCGATAATGTTTTCATCAGAAACGTCCGATTTTGAACGTACCACCATCCCCCCTACCCAAAAAAGAAACACTTGTGGTTCCAGTCACAACATTTAATAGTTAGTATTTGAATCAAGGGTCTTAAAGATTGAACCCAGTTAGCCTTGAAATAATATCTGGTTTATTTTAAGTAATGAAAGCGTTTTAATTATTTATATCCGATTGCCAACAAATCCTTCTATCCTTGTCTTGGTAGTTTCTTTTAAAAGATGTTAGTTGCTAAGCCATGTAAAGTATTTGCAGAGAATTTTGCTTATTACGCCATTGAATGGAGAACAAAAATACACCAAACAATTCAAACTGTCACAAAACCATTTTCCCTCAGAATATTAAGACTCAATAGTAATCAACGCGATTCAACAAGAAACTAGAGTCACTCGAAATGTAAACTAACACACGTGCGCCTATAAATTTTTCTTGGCTGAATGTCGGGAGTCCAATGAGAACTGTATATGTTTGACAGAAATGGTCAATTTATTTATTAGTCTTTATCATCTATGATCCTTGTGAAGTCTTAAAAGTTTAAGGTCAGAAAAATCGGGTGAATAGTTGATTGTTGAACGAGCAACGCGCGACCTTTTAATTTTATTACAGCGAGCTTAAGTTAGAATGGGGTCCTGGTTTTTCTTTTCTCTTTTTTCGTTCCTATCCAAAAGTAAACTCTTTTTAAATCACTGACGAGCTGGAAAATGTGTAAATAAAGGTACCGGAAAGGAAGCTTTTGAAATGTAATAATTAATATTTCAGCTGCAGTAAACAATTAGTGAAAAGAAACTTTGAAATGAAAGGCATTATTATCTACCTCGGCAGTGTGTTGACTCTTGAAATGCAATCTTTGACGCTATCTTCTTGTCCAAACTTTTTCAAAGTTTTTCTCTGACGACGGCCTAATTTGACAATTAACCTCTGCCCCTCTGAGTTGAAATAAAAGTTTTTTTAATTTTTCCCAAAGCGTTTATCTTAATGTTGGTTGAAAAATTCAAGATCGTGACTATTTATCGTGTTTACTTTCTATAGTTAAGGGTCTGTAACAAACGCGGTTATACGTAAAAACCAGGCTAAGGCACTGGCTAATACAAACCTTTAGAATTCAACGCATCTTGACTTTTTCAATACAATTGTAAAGGCTTTTGTATTTATTGTTTTTCTACACCACCATCAAGTCTAATTGCTAGCACTCGATAACAAAAACACACACACATTGAAAAACGCATTACAATTTTTAGTTTCAGTATAACAGGATTTGTTTCTTAATCCTTGTATCAACAAATGTCAAAAGACCAGAAGTATAAACTTGTAGAAGCCTCTGGGTACTGTTTATCATGTCCTGCTAGCTCACTCTAAACTTTTGAGTCTGTGGACTATGAACTTAATGTTTCAGTAAAACAATTAAAGCCGAACGGAAGCTATTGAGTTCCTTCTTGCTGCGTTGTGAGTTATAATATACAAGATCATTGATATACAAGAGCGTGCGGTACATATTATATTTGACCATTCAATTTAAAGCCACTGAGGAGTACTTTTTTGGTACTGTTTATCAATCTGACCACTTGAATAAAATCCCACTAAAAGTGTTTTCTTGTTTTCTTGTGGCACGACTGTGTTTGGTCCTCTAAAGGTGGGCCGCGTCTCCTACTAACTTCTATTTTTTTTCGGAAAGCCTATTTGTGCGCAAGTTGTCATGTAGTAGAAAGTGTTTGTGACCATTTAACTGAAATTTACAGAGTATTAACTGCTTGTGAAATGCATCTTTTCATTTTACAGTCTAGTACATTAAGATTGTTTTGGTCAGTTTTGATCTTTTTGGCCAACTGCATGAGTTCGCGCCATTGACAAAGGAGATGCCTTTTTCATTTTCCGCCGCACAGCACGTGTTTAAACATTACACAGCTTAGGAAATTAACTAAGAAATACTAGTTCACACCCTGTTTTGTCCTAATAATGGAGCTTACAAGTTTTAACAGATTTTCCTTTAAATGGTCAGAGGACTCAATCCCAAACTATATAATTTAATTTTCTTCTAATATTGCATGCGATTATTATTTGCCTCTTAGATGTAATTAGGAAGGTTTCTATATTATATTTTATATGTAGAATGTAAACTCAAACGTTTCAATTCAGTCAAGCTTTTTCAAGTACATTTTGTGATGTCCACCGTACTTCTTGCGTGGTCATAACCATACCAGCTGAGACAATGGTGGAGAATAGGACTAAATGTTGACTGTAAGGTCAAAAGAGCAATTCATATAAAGACTTCTGGGGAATTTTGCCTCTACAAACTGACAGAGCATAATTGTGTCTGTTACATTGTGTGGGAGAGGATTTGCATCTTCGACTGTTCCTGAATAGACTTTCCTCTGCCTCTGTTTACTCCAAGGCGTGAATTTAATCAAAGGGTTTATTCAGCAGTGCCTAGCTTTGTGCTGTTTGCCAAAGGTTTAAAAGAAAAGTGCTAATAAATATTAAATAGTAATAAAAACTACATCGCACTAATTATTGTGGTTCAGTTTATGCCATTTGCTGTTTACCAAACGACTAATATTCTGAGCAATTATCTTTGACCTTCAAATAAACACTAACGCTTATCAATGCCCCGCCTTTTTTTCAGGTTCCTCGGCAGCAGAAAACTCCGTAGTCGGTCTTCCTTCATCACCTGAGGACATTAAACCAGTGATACAAGTCGACAAAGGTCGCTCCTGTGCGAACACTCTGAGTCACTCTCCCTCTCCTGTACAAAAAGCTCTTCCTGCACCAGATATCTTACATCATAGTCAACCGTTTAGCGACTTTTCGCGTCCGTCCACTCTACACATCCCAGAGGATAGCAAACCAGTGATTTTACCACCAAATTCCAGCGAAAGTGTTCCGTTCTCGTCCCAGTCACACTTAAAACTTTCAAGTGCGCGGGCAATGCACATGGACATGCGCTATAGCCCTTATCCAAGACCTGCCTACCCAATGGGTGGCATGCCTTCGAGCTTCCTTCCACATGCGCATGGACACATGTACCCGTCATACAGTGTCCCACAAGCTGCTTACCCATCATGCCAAGTAGGCCAAAGCTACCCACCATGCACTGTGAACCAACAGAGCTTTGGCTACCCCGCAACAGTAACCTCGTCGAGTATGTTCGAGCTGACCAGCGGTAGTACAACTTCGGAGCTACCAGCAGCCCTGGACCTACAGGGATCAGTGGACAGAACTCCTGGAATGGAGCACAGAACGACATAAATGCCGACAGTTTACTCTGTATGCAGATATTCTATTTATGAAAAGGTGACGATCAGTTATTTAACAAAAAGTCGCGTTGATCTGATCAGAACAGTGTCAAAGAAGGAATTTGGTAGCGTTTATTTAGACGGAGATATGATTCTATTAGATGCAGAATTAACTAGGGCTTCAAATCGACTAAGTAGTGGCACTATCAGACTTTTAACGCAAAAGGATATCTCGCGCATTGTATCGCTTAAGTTATTTTTTGTGTATTTGCTTTACATACATGTAAATGTGTAAAATTTACGAAACGGCACACTGAGGTCACCTCCGATCTCCGTGTTTCACAATTTATCAGATGAAAGATTCAGATAACAAGAGACCTTATTCTTAACAAAAATATAAATTCAATAACGTAACATATCAACCCAGGACTTACATACCATAAAATATTTTTTATTTTCATGGACTGCCAATGTATAGATTTGACAATCTGTCTCAAAATGTCCTTTCGAGAAAATAGACACAGGCTGGGCTGTCCAGTGTAATACAGCAATCGAGCGAAGTCCTCAACAGCTTTGATTTAGGTGGTATCCCTGTGGAGAAGACCGGTCACATGTCATTGGGCACCACGACGACAAACTTAAAAATGATAATAAGTCATATTTATACTACCACTTGTTCTTCTTATGACAATAAAAGCGGGACGTTCGTCTAAAGAGATTGTCCCCAAAGAAGTATTATCATAATTCGAACGCAAGTTCCAATCGAATATTTCAACACAACTTCTTCTTCTAGGCGTAAAATGGTCTTAATTCTGTGTTCTTGAAGCCGAGAAAGCGTGATGATGATCTTAAGGCTATCGTAGATTGGTGTACGAATGTTGGCAAGCACACAGCAATAGGCGTCAAAATAAGTCCTGTGGGGCGACCTGCTTTAGCTATTACTTCCCCAGTGTTGTCGAAAGAATCAAGAGGTTTATCCCCTTCGGTCCCGTTAAGGGATGGGTTGTTCCTTCACTTCCGGTAGTAACTGCAATCAGTACTCATGAGATGTCAATGAAAACTTACAACAGACTTAGTTACTCGTCCTTTGAACAACTCTGTCCAGGGAGTCTGAGCGGCAACACAAGCAACTTTGGTTGGGAAGGTAGATTTGCGAAATTAAAGTCGTTTTATGTAGCTTCTTTTTGGCAAAATCTAAAATTCAATTTCCAGTGGTACTAAAACTTTAAGCTGCTTAGAATCTAGTTACTTATCAGTTACTAATAAATTTAAATAATTTAGCTCAGTGAAGTCTTATCGTATTGTAAAGCTCGATTTCGACGATAAAATTATATTAATATACAATATGCTTACGATAATTTAGAAGAGACGATTCGGGATGAAGTTCTAGAGGTTTCGTAACAATTGCGTCCTCCACAGTATCTGTAACAAATGTTTAGAATAGTTTATTTCTTTAATACGACCAAAGTATGTTGCTCAAAGCGAAATTCTTGGTGAAAGTTCTGATAGTTGAGGATAGCTTGAAATATTTGGGATGTATTATAACACAGTGGACAGAAACCACTGTGAACTGTAATACTTATAAGTAACAAAACAAATAACTGTTGCTTTAGTACACGATCACAATTCCACACATTTGTGGAGATATGCTTACTTTTCATTTGATCGAGTCACATTCTGTGTGAGTTAAAGGAAGTAATTTTCATATATTGTTATCGTTTTCTAAAAACCCGGGTAGCGATTTTGAAAGAGTTGAAAACTAGTCTATAAGCTTTAAACAGAGAACAAATACCATTGTTTATCAAACTGGCGCTGTTATTTGTGGTAACGATGTGATATCAAAACTTAGCTTCGGCCTTTATTCTCTGAGGATTTTGTTTCTGGTGATATATCTGTTCTTCCTTTAACTGAAAAAATGGTATTTGTTGTCTTGAAGATCATGTTATTTAATTTTAATTTCTATTTCAGTCTAAGGAAGTTCCCGTATGAAGAAAATACAAAGTCATGGTGATGGCTATTTTTAAAGGACTATTGAAACAAAACCAGAAAAAAAGGGAAATAATATATTATGCTTGTAAAATAGCTGTCGCTGGTCGATTTGAAAACGAGAAATTTTATCTAGTTTATTGTTATATTTATTTATGGTTTTGGGTTTGACCGTCTTTTGATTAAAGCCAGAACCATGCTTGGACAAAAGTTTCCTTGTTTCTTTGTTTACAGGGTGTGTAATAAATGTTTTACAGGAGCTAGGTCATGGTTTCTGCATTTTTTTTAAATAACTTGCTATTCATGTTAAGCCTCGCCATCCTAAATCATCCTTTATCCTTTGTAGTTGACTCAGTATTACCTCTTTGGCGTTGTCCTATGTAGCCAAAGCTAATGATTCATTTTCCTTTAATTTCAAGATAATTTCGTAGGTTGCAAAATAATTTATCAAAATTTCTCATGACATTGCTCCAGTTAGGAACTATTATTAATAGCAGTGGTTTTGCAATGGCTGTGTTGCATGACCATTACATTCGTAGAATCACATTTCATATGACTTTGCATTTGATAGGTGGAACTTAGTGCACATGCATAAGCTTGTACTAATAAATAAGCCCATTAAAACACATTTTCTTAGGCTCCACTAGAAAAACACCAGAGAAAATATTCAACTAGAGACGTAGAAGGTGTTTTTGTTCGCTCGAAACAAAAAAATTGTACATAGCATTATTATATATAGTAAATCAATAAATAAACATTCCCAGTGATAGATGGTCCTCTACGTTTCCTTTTTTTTTAAGCATACTTAATTTGTGCGTTCGAGAACATCACCAGAGAAAATCGCTCAGCTAGGAGTTGAGCTGCGGAATTAAGTTATAAGTGCTTAAGTGCCGGTATGAAGTGTTACCAACGCCAGGATTCGAGCCAGGACTCTAGCTAGGACTGGAGCTAAGACTCAAGCCAGGACTCCAGTTAGGACTTTTCTAATCTTTCTGTAAGCAAAAAATAAATAAATGAAAATAATTAATAAACAAAAACACAAAAGTAAAAAAAAAGCAACAAAAAGGACTCCTAACCAAACTCGTGAGCTCCTAACCCTAACCCTAACCCTCTAACCTTAACCTACCCCTCACCCTAACCTAGCAGTAACCCTAACTTAACCCTAACCCAAACCCTAACCTCTAACGCTAACCCTCCCCTTAATAGTCACGTGACTTGCAGGAGGTGAAAATGGCGGGAAAGCGAAAAATTGTCGAGTCCTGGCTAGAGTCCTGGCTCGGTATATGGGCATCCTCGTTAAAATTGGCGTTATAATTCTTCGGGTTTGACTTCTTCATAAAAACCTTGTAAAATGTCTCTTAAAACTACGAAAAGAGAACACGCTCATGTGATAAATTCTCCGATATATGCAACTATAAGAAAGAGTGATCTAGCTTCTACCCTTCGTGTCCAGTTCGCTTTATCTTGTTTGGCCCCCAGGCCTCTCTCCTTTGAAAAAAGCAATTCCCTCCCATTCAAACTCTCTAAAAGGGTGAAAGTTCTTCACAGATTACTTCTAATTATTC
>CALNXK010000023.1:1182500-1232500 GCA_942486035.1 Porites lobata | reverse complement strand
TAGTCCAAAAGATAGAGGTGTCTGCATTATAGAGGTAGATGACTGTATGAGGTTCGGTATCTGTGGTACCAAGAGAACTGTCCAAAAAATGAGAGGTGTCTTTATATACTGTAAGGTACGGATGTTTGAAGTTTGCTATCTCTGGGTTAAAGATAACTGTTCCCATGATAGAGGTGTCCGTATTATAGAGTTAGGGATTGTCATTTGAAGTTTGGTACTCGTCAGGGCCGTAAACTGTCGTTAATAAAGAGGAGGCCGTATTATGCCCGGGGGAACTGCCATATATGGGCTATATAGGTATGTGCCGCTGTGAAGGGTATGGTTTTCAAGCATTTTACTCTGGTATGAGGTATATAAATCAGAGAGTTAGGGTCATTTTCCAGGAAACTGATCAATTGATTGAAGATTTTAGTCTAACCTCGGGAAACCGGAAATTGAAACTCAAAAATATAAAAAAATCAAATCGGTTTTGTTTTGGCTGGACTGTGCTAGTGACGTCCGTACTTTCTGGAAAACAGCTACAATAGGATAAGAAAATTCTGGGGAGTTTACTCTAGTATAGGGTAGCAAAATTCAGCTGAACTAGCTCTCGTATAGGATAAGGGTTCCATTGTCCCGGCGGCACATCTCCACCCAAAAGTTCCTAACGTACCCCCCCACGGGTATTATGGAGGTGTCTGTATTGAATAGTTTGCCTGTATGGTCATATAAAGGGGATAAGTTGCTTAAATGAGAGACTCCCTGATATTGGGGCATCGAAGTTATTTTGCACTGTATTCACGATTTTAACATGGAATACGACAGGAGCCCTGATAGGCTCCTGAATACGATCAATAATGTTGGGGTTTAGCCCCTGAAGAAGGTTTGTTTTCTAACCGAAATATTGGGCAATTTGTTTAAATATATATGTTTTTTTGTTTTATTCTTTTGTTTACTTCTTCATCGCCTTGCTGTAAGGATCAGTTTGCCGTTTCATATTTTTCTACAAGTTCAATTGTACTGATCCAGGTCTACAACTGGGAGATCCGGCACCACTCATTGGTTTGTTAATTGCTGTGGACTTGCTGACATTTTATATATTCTGAAACCGATAAACTCGTTCTCAAGTTTTTTCCTCTTGTCTACCGCGCAGAGCAAACCTGCGTTATCTTAATCATGCTTTGAACAACCCGGCCATAGACCCGCAGACTAGATAATTGTAACCACCTGTCAGCACGAGGGGGAGAAAGTTGCGATGGACTAGGAGTTTGGTCAGAATGATCGCACTCCAGGATTTCATCCACAGGGATCAAAATTTAGAATCATAACTTTAATTTTACATCAGCCACGGAAAAGCACTATTGAAAAGTCTTCACTGATTCGAATGGGCATAGGAGCTCTCCCCGCGAAGACTCAAAAGCTAGAGCCACATAACAATACCATGTCAGCGGTAATTTTGCTAAATTGACCATTTTCACCGAGACCATAATGCTCCTTGTTTACACTCCGTTCCCCCCTCCCCGAAAAAAATGGGGGGTAAACTAAGACGCATTATGGTCTCGGTGAAAATGGTCAATAGCTTTCGTTTGAATGGTTACACTATAGGAATCACTTAGGAATTTATAATTACGTACTCTCAGATTAAAAAGCTGAAGCCAGGCAACATGATAAATAGTATCAAAGTCATTTCAATAATTTAGTTGTATTTGAAAGGACGCACACAGTGTATCCACAGAGCGACTCCAATTTTAGACTGAACGGCAAAATGTAAGGCAAAAAAATAAACAAACAGAAATAGTGGCCAGAAGAACGTTTATAAAGAGCTATGAAAAATATAAGCTAAAGTTTCATTACGAACTGCAAAATTGAACTATATCTGACATACCTGGTATTTATAGCTAGCATTTGAATGGGCATGGCTCTGCGCTGTTTAAGGATTTTGTCAGTACATATTCTAAAAATGAACGCTTTGCAAAGTATTTTACAAACATATTCTGTGCCTCTCAGTTGCTTTCACTTGAATGTTCGTACATACTTCACAGGTTTATTTACGAACCATGTTCAACCTGCCCTGGCTATGACATATCAAATAAAAGAGTTGGAACACTAAGAGGCTCAAAATGTTTCGCCACTATTTCGGACTCGTTTTTTAATACTTCGGATAGTTTATTTTCCTGAAGTGGCCAATCATTTCCCTAGAAAGACTTAAGCAACCCAGAGAGCATTAAAAAACCAACCAACCGACCAAACAAAAGAAATACACACATTTTCGTGGCTTCTCTGCTATTCTCTTTCTCTCTCTCGCTCTCTTCTCGCTTGGACGGATCCTTCTCTTCTCTCCTTGCTTTTTTCACGCCCTGCACTTCTCATGTTCGCTTCTCACGTCGCGCTGAGCAGTCTAAAATTTGTGTGTAATACTCTAACAACTAAGGATTCTGTCTCCTTTTCCCCCGTGCCCCGTTTTCACTCTTAACTTAGTCCTCACACTTCTATAAAATGTGAAAAAGAGTTAAATCGTCTCACAAACCAAGGGAAATTTATCAGTATTTCACACTTATATCCCTCAAGAATGTGTCATAAAGCTAAGTACAGGAACAGAGGTACAACACTTAGTTGATAATTGTTTACTCTGGTTAGGAACGTAACGAGGCTAGTTTTCTCCATGAGCGGGAACAAATCATTAAAAATTAAACAATCTCCGCCTTGTTTGATTTGACGTGGCGTATGTGAACATTCTTTAAGCTGTTGTAGCAACAGGATAGATGAGGCGACAGGACCCGCTGTGTTTAACGTGGCTACTGCATTTGCTCTTAATGAAGCTGACACCCCATGGGCCGACTCAGCAACACCCTGAATGCTAGAAGAAGCCGCAAAGGAAACGCGAAGGCGAAAAAGACCTGTTAGTTTTGTCGTATCCTTCACCAGTCGGATAGAACACCAACGGATCCGTAATTTGCACGATCAAGCGGACAAATTCTTCCATAATTAAAGACGCCGCCTTTTGTTACACGTTGTCTTTGCGGATGTTTGAATTGGTTTCTGACGGGTACTTAGGATACTTTTCTTCCGCTATTTAGAAATCCTGTTAAGGCTATTAGATAAGAGAAACCGATCTGACTCTCTCGGGACGTTACGATAAAAGGAATATCAATATACGTACTACTTTATTCGATACAATGAACTTTACTAAAGGGGGCACCTTGCTATAAAGTCAAAACGAAACCAAGCCAAAAAAGCATTGCATCCGGGTACCCATCCGGCAAGTGGACATTCAACAAGAGGTCTGACGGCCCCAAGCGATCAAGGGATCACAATTACACAACCTTCAGGCACTTTTTGAATCAATTTTTTAAATTAATTCAAGTGAGGGAGGACTGTCTACGATGAGCTATCTTAGACATGAATTGTTTTGAGTGCACCTTACAGTATTCCTATATTTATTGTAAGCCTTTTTTCAGTCCACAAGAATTTTGTGTGACCATGGTATTCTCAGGCACGTGGTCACTCACCAACCACGTGTGACCTGAACTGTCCAGGTGATGGCGTACACGCTGAACACGATTAAGAAAATCTCCTGGCCTGTAAGACCATGACCATCTTTTAAAACTACCATACCCCTCCTTTCACTGTCAAATTAAAGTAGATTCAGAGAATGCTTTTCCCGGCGATAAGTGGCTTGCGGCAACATTTGGACTAAGTCAATACCTTTATTCAAAGTTAATAAGGTAGGACGCGTAACACGCACCCACAACACGCGTTTTAAAGTGTTTCAGTAGCTGCCGACAGCAATTATAAATCTAGCCTGCGAAAACAGCCGTTTCTCCTCGCACGGCTATTATAAATCGGAAAACTACAAAATGTTTTCTATTGACCAGCACTTTTTCTTTCTTTGGTGCCAGGTAATATCATCAAACAACCGGCTTCTTATAAGAGCACACTCTAACCGTTCAAAGGCCTGACTGTTTAAAGGTGTGCAAATATTAGCTATTGAAGACTTGTGAAGTTCTTTCGCAACAGTAAGGCTTGATTAATTAAGACTATCCTAGAAACAAAGAGAGACTTTATCGTTATTGTCAAACAAACAAAGAAACAATATTTTCGTCGTTGTTAGTTTTCAAAGCCAAAACAATTATAAATCCAATTTTAGTATGCTAGAAATTGTTGAAACTTATTCCTTTTCAGTCTGTAGCAACCATATTTCACCCAGATTTGGCTTTTGTTGTTATCAGTCTTCACTGTAAGTTAAAGTGAATTAAGAAGTTAAAATATTTTTTAGCTTACGTGTGCTATTTACCGTTGCCCGTTGGTTGAACAGGTGCTTTATAAGAGGTTTCTCGAATGCTTAAGTACCCAACTAAGGCACGTTCCAAAGAATGCCGACATTGGTATAAGAAATGAGCAGGTGCTTAGGGTTCTCGAATGTCCATAAAATAAACAGAGAGACAGCACGTGCCAAGAACCGGCTTAGAAACTTTAAGTTACATGAATTCAGTCAACATGCAGTTAGCAAGTCTTTAAGCCTCCAGAAGAATCACAGACGGTTTCTTCTTTGTGGAATAATATACTAACTCAAACTACAAAGCAAAGAGATGAAGACAACAAAACACTTAACAGAGTTCTTTACTTAACTCTTTAAATTCTTCATAGAGTACTGTGTAGCAACCCACATATTTCGCACAAATATTAAATAAATGCAACTTCGCTGTTTGTTCGGTAACGTTGCTGATTGGAAACGAACTGAGATGAGCCTGAAATGAATTTGACATTTAAATCTATTTCTGATCAGTCAGATACTTTCATCAAAGTCATTAGATAGCTGGTAACGGCAAACCGGCTCGGCACGCCTACGCGTGTCTCTTGTCGAACAGGTGCATTAGTGAAACGGCTTCTCGAATGCTGAAAAGCATAACGACAACACGCGCCAAAGAACGCAGAGGTTAAAAAGGAAAATCACAACAATCATATTCCAGGTAGGTCTTAATTCAGTCTTTTAAGCTTTGATGACAAATGTTTTCCGAGCACAGATTCAACTCTTTGATTTCGAATCGCGTGGAGCAGGAAAATTTAAAACAACCAAAACGATCGTTTCAGCGCAATAAAGTAATAGATAATCCATATGGCTTCATTTAAATGGCCTTGTTTACCTATTCTTAAGCTTTATTTAAATAGCCAAAATAAAACAATTTTTTTCGTAAATTGGCTGCGTTGAAATGAAATCGATGAAATCTTCAGAACAAGAACAGAAGCTGGTCTTCTCAAAATAATTCCCAATTTGAAAAGACAAAAACGGTTTTACATGTTCGCTATTGCAATAACTGACACATAACTGCCTCAGTCGCTTATGGCCGGCAAATTAACAGTATGATGATGTCTTGATGTCTTTATGGTTGCCGTGTCTAAAAGAGAACCAAATCAAATGGTTTCTCGGATATAAGGATCCGAAACGCCAGTTTTGGTCGCTTTTTTTTCTTCTATCTTGATTTGCGAGATCATTTTGAAATCAAGAAGATTAGCCAAAGTATCAAAAAGATATACTTGCATTTTTAACTAGAAACAGAGCGGGAAAGCAAACACAAACTGAAATATAAAGCCAACGTCTATTAGTTCAATCGGCTAACACAGAAACTTTGATCGATCATATTTGGACTTTTCAGTAGCACATTAAAGCGTAGATATCAGCTCGGTTTTGTTTCGATATTGTAACTGTCCTCAGTTTCATTCAAGTATAGGCATTCAAAACACGTGCGTTTTCCCTCATGGTATATGTGTCTAACCCTTCTCCTCTTAATCAGAAACAGCAACCTCATATAAAACGATGCTTTGGGCGCAGCGAAACTTATATAAGGTTTATTTTAGAGAGAATGTATTCGTAGGCTTCTCCTTTACATGTACAGCCGTTTTCCTTCTCTATGGACTTTAAAAGTTCTTATCTTCTACCTCTTAGCAACTTTAGCTTCTCGTATTCTTGGTGTTACCACTTTCACTATCTGTAACTCTCTTCCCTTTGTTCCTCAGTTTCTTCTCTCTCTAACTCTTTCCTAACTCATAAGCAGGGCCGGCTTATCTTAAAGGCTCTGCAGAGGACTTGACCAAAATCATTGTTCATGTGACGATTCTTAAATAAGAGAAATGCGACAATTGAAGTGACTGCAATTAAGTAGAAAGCGCGACACTTTGCTTTGCTTTCTTCCAAGCCGGCGGTCCGGCATTTGCTTGGCGGTGCCGTCAGTATTCATTAGGGCCCTAAACTACAATACAGCAAGATGACGAATAAAAATGATCGAAATTGCTATCAGCCCCTTTGAATAGGCCAGCGAACGAAAAATCGAGCAAGCGATCGCACGATAGAAATATATGTACCATTGAATTTTTTAGCCTGAGTTGAACTCGGGGAGACTTATATATTATGACTAAGGTTAATTTTTCGCAAGATGTTATCTAAAAACTTACAGATTTATTTACAACTGAATCCACTAATGCAAGTGGTGTTTAACAACCAACTCAAGGCAATACTTACGCGGCGAATGTTTGGACTGTTAGCGTAAACCTTTGCTATTTAGCGGGCCAGAGAGCAAATCACTCATAAAAAATTTTAGCTGTTGCTGTGTCTTTCCTCCCCGAGTGATTTATGTTAATAGCGATCCAGCAATTTAAATGAAAGGTTTTCTCAAGTGGTTAAAAGGATTTTTATTAAATATGTTTACGCAGGAAAATTATTGATCTTAACGCCTTCAAAACTAACTGGAATAACTACTTGCTTGGTGCTTGAAAATGTCGCCTTTTAGTGTTGATACCCCAACACTTCACTGGCATTACTCCATGAGACTTTTGTTTTAAAGGGATGACTAGACGACCTAGGCGACAGTGGGGTTTCCGTCTGCGTTTAGTAGAGTTAGCTCTTCTAACAGCTTCAAGTCACACAAAAGCTGAAAATGGTGGAATTTATGAGACACAAAAAAAGACGGCAAGAATGGAAAATACTGCTGAATTAAAGAGAGGTTTTTCATTGAAAGAATTTAGGCAAGAATTCATTTACAGTCCTCAAAGTTGAACTCCATAACTTACCACAATGGGAATGAGGAAGCCATTATTTCAATTATCAACTGGCGCTCTAAATAACAGATTCAGCATTTTTTAAAGACTGAAAGCGGCCACCACTTAATTTTTTGTTTAACCTTTACTACCTGAGTCATGATCTGAGGTAAAGATGCACGGAAAATTCTAAATTTCATTTTATAAAATACTGAAAAATAAATCGCATCAAACAAGAGTACTACTGCTTAAGTTTCATTTTGTTAACAGATTTGACCGTTAGATCTTTGTTTACTGTTGCCGCCTCATGTGTTCTAGGCGTGAGCAGGGAAGGTGCCGCGTCATGTATTCGACGTGTTCATAATCAAATATGATTACAGTATCAAACCGGCTATTTATGGTAAATGCCGGTACTGCCTTTCTATGATATAAGCATGAAATCCTTTTCCTCTTTAGAGTGCCGTCAAATCTGCCGCCAGGAAAGAACTATTCAGTAGCCTTCCTGTGAACGCATTATCGCCATTAAGGATTTTTTTCCTGACTCTTTTTGTATGAGGGGAGGGGAGAGAGTGGCGCTTTTGCTGCCCGCTGATAAAAGACTTAATGCTTCCTCTCCTGATAAATGAAACCATGATCCTGGAAAAAAAATGAGCAATCTTCTTATGAATACGAGGAGTAGTTTTCTCAGCTTCTTTCAAGCCCCACCCTTGAGAAAACACTAAACAAACGAGACCGCATGGAAGTCACTCTTGAAAAATATTTATCTTTAGGAGTAAGACGTTAAGCACCGAAGCATGAATTGAGGTTCGCTTTTTACCATAGAAAAGCTTATTAAAGACTTGGAACACATAAACGGAAGAACCCAAATGATGTACTATTTAGAATTTTCGAAAAGAAAACAATTCTCAACAGTGACGAATTAATTCTTTAATGACAAAGAAAACAACAAAAATATTCTGTTAAAGAGAATTATCTGTAAAAAAATATTCCTATCATAACCGGATTAAACATTAATAACGCGAATGAAAGTTCTTTAAAAGTTACAACAAGATGATCATAGAACAACCAGTCGGCCAGGGGACATACAAATATGTGAATCTTTGAGTGGTCACTTACAATAAATTGACTTGAAATTAAGCTAAACTGATTTTAAACTATCTCAGTTTTCCAAGATTTTAGGATTAGTGCTATTCCTAAACTTTTAAGTAGCTATTGTTTTCATTACTTTTAAGGTCATGTAGAGGGTTGGAGAGGGGCATTAAAAACGTCTTACTATAATTGTTTCCTGTCGCACACAATTATAGCTTCGATGAAATGTCCTCAGTAGAAACGTTCTAGAATGCCAGGTCCGTATGTAAAATTTATGAGAAAAATCGAAAGGATTAAGTAAAATACCAGGCTCGTGTGTTATTTCCGTTTTTTGAATGATTCATTAAGGACTTTTTCTTTTGACTAATTGTGGAATGTTATTTTTCCTGTTATAAAAAATTGACTGAATGTCGTAACAAATGTCAACTTGACTCAAAAGTTATTCATCAGATATTCAGTTTCTAAAAACACATAACACGCGTCTAGTGTCAATTTTGTGTTTTTCTTTGCTTACAAAAATTCTAATATAAATAAATAAAAAGAAAGGACCGTGATGGTTTTAATGTTTATTCAGTTAAAATTGTTCATTTAACTCAACGCTTTTCGTTGTGGAAGTTTGACGAGGTGGCATATTTCAAAATGGACAAGAGGGCTTTAATATTTGCCAGAGCTCGGTGTATGTAATACTTAAGTGTGACCATTCAAAAAAAAAAAAACAGTTACCGTGGCGTTGCTCAGTGATTGAAGTTGAATGTAGCGTTTTTAAACAAGACTTGATATTTGAAACAACGAGATTTGGGGATTTATTCAAGTATGAACTCGGCCAAGGTTAGAAGTAAATGGTCTAATTAGAATGATGGTAAAATTGGATAAGCACGCTCTTGACTCAACCGATTCTTAAATGTCGTCGCGTACGTGTCTGAGAATGAAACTTGGATAAACACAAACCAACAAAGAAACTAATGCTACAATGCATAGAAAAATGGCAAAAATTTTGATGATCATCTAAGCTTCCGTCGAAAGTGGGCTGTGCCGAAAGGACGATACAAAATCGTTGACCACAAAATCAACAAAAAAATCATGGTCGAATCTTAGGAGGAGGCTCGCAGCACGATACTAAAGACTTAAGAGAATTGTTTTCTACCTGCATTGAAATCCCTAGCCCCGAATAAAAAAAAGTTTTATTTTATAACAGCTTTGAACAGGCAATTAACAGTTCAGTGTATTACAAGACGATACTGACTAAATAAACAAATAATGATGGACAGTTTTAAAAGTTTTGAACGGCGCACGCATTACGTTACGTCCATTTTCGTGTTCTTTAGTCTTGTCTCATTAATCTGTTAAAAGCTTTTAGCTTGCAAAAGGTTCTTAATACCGATTCACTCCCACTTATACCAGCTGTTAACGCGACGGAACAACTGCGGTCGTTTTAAAACAATTTTTAATTTTTCCTTTTACAGTCTTTATTAAATGACATCTAGATAAAAGTTTCTTTTTCTAATGGCTGTCTGTCGGGGTGTAAAACAAAAGCTAAAAATCTGACCAAGGTGATTTGCTGGCTGACTAGTCCTGGCTTGCGATAATCCAGCCGGAAAAAGAACGCCCGCGTTGCCTACCGAACGGAAGAAAACAGTATCCTTTTGCAAGCCGTGGAAATAGCTAGGAGGTAGATTTATTTTATTTTAAACATCTGCCATTGTCAGTTTTCCTTAGTGATTTTAAAGCGGTACGAAATAATCTTACATTTATCGTTTTCCCGAGTTTTTAGCGAACACTTTATACAGAGTCGAAGGGAGCACTTCTTGGAAATATGAGCCGGCGTGTAATGGAGTGTTACAACTGAATCCAATAACAGTGATTTTGGCAAAAGTGAACGCCACGTATTTTTAAAAGAAGAAATTGCGGGTACTGAGCTATAATTAATATTTTAAGCATCGTGTGTTGAATTCACACGATCTGAAGCAAAGCGTTTTAACTATCAATTTAGTCTGGTTTCCATTGGCATTTATACACAAAATGGATTAGCACGGGACTCTAAAAATTTCATTTTATTGTACCAAACGATGTCTACGTGAGTCTCTAGATATCTGTGTTGGTTTTGGGCTGTTTAAATAGGCATGTGTCAATCAACGACAAAAGCTGACTTGAATCGATTTTTGGGCGCTCGACCTTGCATTTTACCACTAATTTGTTTTTCAGTTTATTTTCAAAAGGGTTTGATTTATCTTCTTAGTACAAAATCGCTTTTCAATCCATGCTGTTTTACTGATTAAATTTTCAAAGCTGACAAGAAACAATGGCCGTGTCTGCATAGTTACACAAAGCCTTGTGGCTGAGTGCATAATTCTTTTCAACTCGAGTACAAAACAAATTGAAAGATCGTTGTTTTCTTTTCTCCTTACATCAGGCATGGACGTTTTCCCAGTGGGCTCATTGAATTTTTGTATCTGTCATAATTTGTGAGCTTCTGCAGAGCCGGAAATACTTGGTTATGTTGAGCTTGTAAATTCGCCTCTGTATTGTGTCGTGTGTGCGCTCGAGTGACCCTCCATTCTTATTCAAATTCATTGTGTAATTCTCTTTTCAGAGTAAAATATCCGAGTAATTCTTTCTCGGATAATTTTGGTGTAATGTTCGTTGTTATGGGCTGTCCAAGTCCGCCTCCTTCACACGGCAAATTGATTGTCTACACAATAGCTATTTAAAGGCTAACAGGAAATGACAAAAACGTCACCGCTTATTGCTATCCAAAGACAACTTTGATGGCTACTTGACAGCTGGTCATCCAATCAGAGCGTTAATAGATTCATTACTGTAATTGAGCAGAACGCCTAAGTGATTTATGAATGTCCTTTACCGAGAGACATTAAGTCTCTATGGTGTATAAATAAAATCGTTTAATGATTGATTGCAAAAGCAAAACTTTACCGTAGAGCTCCGTAGAGTGCTGTTTATGTTTGAATTGAATCACACCGGAGTACCGTGCCAAACCATCTGAATTGTCTGGCATTGCAAACGACGCTGGTTGATTTGGCCGCCACTTCATTTGCTGGACATCAAGTTCGCAGTTCAATATAAGACTAAAATAAGTCACTGAACCATTGCATTTGAAAGTCAGAAGCCCTTGAGAGGTAGAGAGCTGCTAAGTTTTCTTATGCGATGATGACATCCGTTGAAAGCCCGGAAGGTCAGTTACCTCCACGTGCCGGTCTGCCTCTTGGTTGCAGCAGCTCAATGCTTCAAGGACAGGATTTTGACTTCGGTAAGCGAAAAATTTATTCTTTCCACTTTAATCTGCGTCCGTAATTTCTCGGCTTTGCTAAGCTCTGTACAACCCGCTTCCTTGACGTTGTCTTCATCAACTGACGTAATGGAAATTGTAACGAGGCTTCGGCTTCCTTATAAGTTGCATTACAATGGCTCGCCAGACCTCAAACATACCTTAAGTCACATGCATATGCGGCCAGCCATCTAAACACTGACACCATGATCTTTCCTTTCGCCAGATCGTCACGTTGATTCCCTCATGTCGTACAGCCGCCCTACAAACTTTTACGAAGATATGCATGGTTCTGCCACGATTCCCAGTCAACCGATTAACCCGGGATATTCTCAAATACACACTATGGCGTTTGGTTTTTCTTCGTCTCTTCCGCACGGTCAGCTGAGATCGGACAATATGGAGGTGGAACTCGAGAATAAAGAGCTATGGGACAAGTTTCACAATATAGGAACTGAGATGATTATCACCAAAACGGGGCGGTAAGAGAAAGAGCACCATGTATTATACGCGCGTTCAAATTTCCGATGTCATGTCTAGTAAAAATCTCTCCGGTATGAGACAACAGAAAAAGGATAGATTCCTCGGCGCAATTACCAAAGCAATCCGTTTTAGAGCCCAACGACGACTTAGAGTAAATCCTTCGTTCTATGTGCTCTAACGTTAAAGTTTGTGGACCGACAAAGATTAAAGTGTGTAACAAATCAAACGAAAGCTATAAAACAGCACTTCCCGTATTGATGTTTCTTTCGCAATTTTTCCCGAGCAGAACATTCGGAAAACTAATTTTTCTCCCCAGCAACTTTAGAAGTTAAGGAAAAGCTATGGTCTTTCCAATTTCCCTCTTCAGTCGCGCTCAGGACAAACAGAATCAGTAATGGGAGGTCGAGACAAACAAATAATTATACTTGTAAACCTTGACAGCGCTGTCGTAGAAAACATGTGTGATAAGAGTTCATGTTTCAACAGCCATCATTTAACTACACTCGATTTATGTACGTAGCTGTCAAGCTCTCCAAAAGCGCTCTAACAAAGTGTTCGTGTCCAAACTTCTCCCATTAATCACGACGCCATTTTGTAATATTCTGGGACCGATTTCGAGGATACTTCACAGTTTATAAAAATATTTGTTTCGGTCGTTTGGTTTCTCGTAAATGTGAAAAACTCCGGAAAAAGAAAATTGCTTTCATTCGACGCAAATGAGTCGATGAAAGAGTGAATTAGAACAAGACCGTGATCATCCATGAACTGACGCGATCTTAAAAACGTTCCCTTTGATCCCTCTCCCAGCTGATTGAAAACCAGTTTAGACCCACTCACAGTGGTTTAGCACTATTCCGTGATTCTCGCCTGAAAATACGCCAGTGAAATTTGACGGGAATAGAAAACATCAACAAAAATCCAACCCGTAAATGTTATGAAAACACCAAGAACATCCATTCCAACGTCACTTAACTTTTCTTGGGGTATTTTCCCGTCACTAAAAACATTTTAATTTTCTATTACGTAAACAGACGCATGTTTCCCGTGATCAGGGTCAATATAAGCGGCTTAAATCCCAAGGAGGAGTATGTGTTGGTTTTGGACATCATTCCAGCGGACGATAACAGGTACAAGTTTCACAACTCAGAATGGTCTGTGACCGGCAAAGCAGAGCCATTAATGCCCACAAGAATCTTTGTTCATCCAGACTCGCCGGGAACAGGTTCTCAATGGATGAGGCAGGTCGTTTCTTTTCAGAAAATGAAACTGACGAACAATCACATGGACCAGATGGGACACGTAAGTTAAGAGACATCTCCATCGTGAGATAAGTTCCGCTCAAACGCCATATCTCTTTGTTTCATAACAGTAACATTGCAGTGTGTCCTTGAATGTTCGAACCACAAGCAAGTCAGACCAAGGAATGATATGGCGAAAGCCTAACGTAGTTTCTAGAGGCTCTCCCCAAAAGATTTTGGGCAATCGTTATATACAAACCGTCATATAATCTGTCTACATGTATAACAGAACTGAGAAAGAAAATTTTAGTGTACCCTCCTAGTAAATTCTTCTAATTTACGTTTCTTTCCGTCTCGACAAGCAACAACAAACAGAAACAAAAACCTAGAAGAAAAGGATGACATTAGGAAATTTACTTTGCCATGTTTAAAAGTGGCTGGGAAGTAATAGGCAAGTTTTGGGTGACCTTAAGGGAAAAATTTCATGTCAGCACAAAAAGAAGCTCTACTTGATATAAAGGAATACAGTCAGGTCATTGATAGATGCCTCATCAGCTCAGTGTTTTCTACATTTTTCTATAGTTAACTTCGCTCTCTGTAAGGGTGGATATGGAAAGCTCAGTATAATTAAACATTGTATGGTTCAGCTGCCATTTCCCAGTATAAAATTTGTACGTTAAATTTCTACGTTACTTTGGAGGAGAGAATGGCCAGGTCTCTGTCTTTCAAAGGGGCGAGTGTTTGGAGTAGAGGTCTTATTGATTACAGGGACTTGGTCTCACCCAAATTGAAGAATGAAAAAACCTCAATGCTATATTTTAATTGTAATAGGCAAATTGGCATATGTTCTAAATAAATGTAGTTTCAAAAATCCACCTTAATGCTCATAGATATTAAAATTAATGGTAACTTTTGAAGATGAATTTTTATCATTCGTTACAGCACTATTTACATCTCTAATATCGAGGGTAATAAACTGAAACTGTTTTCCCAGTTTGTCCACTTCCAAAGGTTTCAAGGGTTACCCTCTTCCTTAGATCAATATTAAAAGCAATTTCAAACTTAAAATACTGAAAAAAATTAAATGGCATTGTGTGACAGTTCTTGGTGAATTAAGGTTTCAATTAAAATGGTCACATCAAAGGATTTTGTACACAAACTCAGAGCTAGAACGATGCATTACTCCGAGTTAATGTAATGCTGAAGAGGTCTCATTTAAATAGTCCGCATAGTACAGGATTTTGGCTTCAAACTCCAGGGTTAGCATTACATACTAAACGAATAATATCATGTGAAAGTACTGTTAAAGAGGTTTACTTATTCGAATGCTGACATGCAACTACACTTGAAGAAATTTATCAGCGTAGAAATGGTCCAAAAAGTAATACACAGATCAGTTCTTTTTAAAGTCAAAATCAAAACCTATTTTGTCTATGCTAAAAGAATCTATGTACTGGTTACAACTACAGTTGAATTTATGTCTCTATTTGAACACCCGAGGTGAACTGGGTTTACATGACAAACTACTCTAAAAACAAAATTCATGGAGAAATAAAAATTTCATTTTAACTTTTCCGCAAACAGTGAAAGGCGGGTTCAACTACATAGCGAAAGTTGAGTCTAAAAGTCTGTTTCTTTGGGATGATCTCAAAACCGGATTTCGTGCACAGCCTCGAAAGTAAGAACCGCACTTAGTTTCTCCATTGTTGTACTCATCTAAGATTCAAGTAACGTCTTACCATTGAGTGCTGCTTGCCAAGCTTCGCTTAAGTAAAATATACTACACACAACTGATTTCAAGACCATACTCTAAATCTTAATTAAAAGGGCAAGTTTTAACTTGTCATAAACTTTGTACCAGAAACTTTGTACTGGATCAATCATAAGTACATTGTCATCGCAAAACTTAAAAAGTCTTTATTACTTACACGTCAACTACTACGCAACTGAAGAAATTACTCTTAAAGTACTCTTTCAATCTCCCTGATTGCCTTTTCTTCAATAGAAGGGAATTTTTGTAACGGTGTTAAAACAGCTATGTTAAATTTTTCGTGGTCAGAAATGTCGCCAAGTTTATGTGTCATAGTAGTACTCAGTAATCTATAGCAAATTGGATGCTCTGGTCTTGTAAGTTTGCAGGGAACGACATAATTATTTTAACTGAGTGAAGGTCATGCAAACTCGGAAGCTTAATGGCGAAAAAGAGAGTCGCAAAAATTCAGGGCTTGTCTTTTGGGGCTTGTCTTTTGTCTATTTATTCGAATCGGAAAGACCAATAAAGAGCTAGATGTTGCAGTGAGGCTTTAAACTTAAACATTCAACTAAAAGAAATACAAAATGCAAGATTTGTGTACAGAGGATTTCCTTTTAGTGGAAAAGTTGAAGAAATACACTTTCTAAATAAATTGAATAAAACGTAAATAAGCTCAAGGGATATAAAGATAAGCATAGGGATTTGATAATCGTGATACGTTACTAGTTAATTCATAGTCCATTTCTTTTCTGGAAATACGGAAGACTATTCTTTGTTATCTACAAAATCAGGCATTTGTTTGAACAACTCTATTGATGTGAAGGTTATTGAAATGCGTAGAATGTGAACAAAAGACTTAATTGCCTTTGTTGATACACTAAAGGGCTTGGCAAAATAGACTTCTTGTTCTAAACAACGATTAGAAAGCTCTGTGAATGAAGTGAAAGTTCATTAGTGTTGTCTTCTTTGTGTGCATTAAATTGAAAGTTGTCGGATCGACACGACAGTAGAGGAAGAACTTGATGAGAACATAAAGCGAAACGACTCTTTAAGTTTCGCGTTTCTTATCTTCAAAAACGATGTAAACAAGTCCACAATAGCCATAGCCGCTAGGGGTATTAACAAGTGATTTGGGAGGTAGATTTACTCCGCCTCTCCTAAGTGATTGTGAAAGCTTTTTACCTCGAAACGAATCAACACTTGCAAAGCACAAAAGCTTGGAGAAAGGGTATAAATTGTGGAGGGTGAGAGTGATAAAACTATTAGCGGGTTTAAAGCATTTAAAACCAATGGTAAACGCTGGATAATTGACATAAATATGCAGCGTTTGACTGAACTTGGAATCTTTCATTTTCTAATTACTACACACGATAATTAGACAGTGGCCAGTGGAGGAGAAGAAACAAATAGAATGAGGGAAAATTGTGCGTCCGTAAAGGGAAGCTTGAGAAACATTAACTGTGACTGAGAAAGGCATACTTGTCTCGGTTTGTTCAAGCCTTGAAACATTCAGAAAAATAAGGCATTTTATCCGGAACCATAAGCTGCGAAGTTTGATGATGACTTCGAAATAAACGAGATTCTTATGGTAATCGAATATATCTCAGACCTAACTCGCCTGGTTAACCATTTACTGAATTGTATGGTATTGAGTAGAATAAATTTCGTTTAAAACTGACTCCGTTCTGATTGTGCTTTACAGGATACAGCTCGCTCTAACCTCCTAGTCTCTAAATGAAACACCATTCAAATAAATCGTTTAGCAGTGGTTATGCCTCAAGGACTTTTGAAACTCTGTAGAGTAAATTCCTTTGGTGTAACCATTAAACTTCTTCTGCTACTCTTCTTTATACGTCGCACATTTGTCGTATTTTTTTGTGTGTAAGTATTTTACCAAATATAATTTTGGCTTTTGAATTTTAGTCGTAGCTCTAACGACAAGGGAAAAAGGTTTGGAAGGAATAAAATGTTTATGATATGGAAAACAAGGTCAAAACCTGCAAAGTTGAAATCCTTCTTGTTAAATGCAAACATTTACTGAATGATATGACAAAAAAATTAATTGTCACGTATGAAGTTCATTTACTTAATCATGAAATTAGAAAAATAAAATCTAGCAAACGGTTTTTTATGGAATTAATACTACAAACAATTTTTTGCTTCTTTCTCACATAATTATCACGTAGAGTACTTTAGCTGGTTGTCATTGTAATATTTATGAATTAAGGCCCATTTTAGTACGCTACACAGTCTTCTTTCTTTCTCATAACTAAAAATAAAAATAATAAAAAAATGTATCTGAAGTTTAACCTGACATAAATGCAATAAAAGTAAGACCATTTTAAAAGTTCCTCTCCGTCAGCTCCTAGCTCCAAAAACGGAACTTTTCTTTGTTACCTTTTATAATATTGCTAAGCGATACTCTTTGCTTGTTGGTTTGTTTTTTAAGTTACTGACTCTTTACTGATTTAGATCAGTGTACCTAATATGCTTTGAAGGGGAAGCTCGACCATATGTTCTGTGGACGTTGAGTAAACCACTCACATTAACTACTGAGCTTATAGTTTTCTGGAGACGCTTTATTTTTTACTGTTGCACTTGTCTATGGATGCCCACTAATAGTTAAAGATAAAAATTCAAAAAGATAAAAATCTACCCAGCAGCATTCTCCTGTGTTACTGTTCATTATGAGGTAGGTTGAGGAAATACAAGGTTGTCCTAAATTTCACTCTGCTTTTCTTGAAAGTGTGATCATTTAATTAAAACTACTGATTGGTCATTGTTGTATTTTTATGACGAAATAATTAATTTTTATTATTTCTCAATGCTTTTTCACACCGCAGGTTATTTTGAATTCAATGCACAAGTACCAGCCGCGTGTTCATATCATTCCAGCCAAGGACTACAGCCCCTATGGACTGAGGAAGGGTTCCTATTATACCTTTGTCTTTACTGAAACACAATTCATGGGAGTGACTGCCTATCAAAACCCAAGGGTGAGACTGACTTGTTAATGACTAGCAGCTGATTTTATTTCACACACTGGCCTCCTTTGTATTCCTGTGTAGCTAGCGGGTCTAGTGCTTTTCAAAGAAGCCAAGTCAAACTCTTTCACTGCTAAACTCGTGTCTATATGGATCCTAACGTTTCAGCCTGTTGGCGAAAGCCTATAGGGTGTATCATTCAAATGAAACTTTCTTGGCATTACTTTTGTAAGGTGCTATTTGGTTTTCAGAATATGTGCAAACTAAACTGATTTGGGGATTTTTAAGACGAATCTTGATGTTAGGCTGTCTTAGGAGTGAAAGGACTATAAGACATTGGCATGATTGAAAAACTGACTCAAACAACGAACGGGTCAGATATCTTCAACTCCATCGGTGTTGTGAATCAAGTTATTACGGTAGTAAGAATCGAACGGACAAAATCCTATAGTTTGGCCCATTTTTCAGTCCTTTTAACTAATTTGTATTTAAGAAATTGTTTTAAAAAAGGATAATCGATCCATCTCCCATCGGGAATTCAATTGATGTCTTTCTCTACCTCTTTTACTGACTAGATTACAGTTGCACTATTGATCTACGGGTGTCTTGACAGACTAAGTTCTGAGCGCATTTGTGAGTGAAAGAATGCTTTTTGAGTGTTGATACTAACACTAGCTGAATCGAACGAATTTGGTTAACCTTTATCATAGTAAGAAAATCTAGTAAAGCTTTTCGGACAAAGCAAAAGTAGAATAAAGCTTGGACACATTTTGCTGGGCTAGCACTAGAACGCTAGTATTTAGGTAGCATTATTTAGGGAGTTCATTGGTCTTCATCTTAATTTAGCCTACTTGGAAGGAAGTAACATTTATTAATACGCGAATTTGCTCATGCTGGGACAATTTATGACTAAACTGACCTACGCCTAAAATTAGCACGCTCATAAAACGATATTTATCTCATACTAAGGTATCAACACGAAAGTCTCAGTTGCAAGACAGAAACGGGCACATTTCACTTTTATTTTAATCATAATAGGCAAGACGTTTATTCTTAGATGCAGTTGCGTTAATCAAACGTAAAATTTCGTGAGTCCGGTTTGGAAAGCATTGTGTGGCAGGCGAACATTTTTCCATGGCTTAAGTGGTGCAAACTATATTGTAGGAAGAAAATATTTTTTTCTTTGTTTTCTCTTTAATAAAGGAAATCTCGTACTCGAAAGTCCGTAAATCTGGGGTTAATCTCGTACTCAGCAAATCTTAAGTCCGGAGCTTATGAGATGGCTTCCTATAACCTCAAAATTAACTACATGTGACACCAATTTGTCTGAGTTTTTGCGTAATACGGTAGCGTCTATATACAAGTGTATAAGACAAAGCAAAAGGATACTCCACAAAAAAAAATGTAAAGAGGTACTTGCAAAGATTTTAAGATAAATTTGATTAAGAAAGATAAAGCGCGATAAAGGCTGGCCGATACTTATCAAATGCTAACGCCTTCGAGAACCATTTTCCTGTTCCTACGGTTAAGATATTATTTTCAAGGGGGATTTAACTCTTTCAGTTCATAAAAAAAATCTTCAGTGGTCCGACCCTCCAAAATGGAAGAGTCTGAGAGTATTTTCCTGTGGTGCTGTTTATTGTGCTTTAAACGGTCGTTCTTAACTTTGAGAATATCAAGGAAATAAGTAAGAACTTTACCTTCTAGCAGGAAAAGACTAAAAAGAGAATTCGCGAACTTTAAGACTTGTTTGTTGGTCGACCATTATCATGTCAATATTTTATACTAAACAAAACATAGTTAGTCACAGCTTTTACTAAGCTAAAATCACAAAAAGAAATTTCATTTCATGCTTGTTGTTTTTGCAACCGTTTTTCAAGAAAATCAAGTTCATTCCAAGGGTTTATTTTGACGAAACAAAAATAATTTATACCAGTGTTTCGAAATTTTTTTGCAAACAGACTTGAATTACATATATCGCTTTCAATACTGCTGCGGTACAAAGCGTGCACCACTCGAGACTAAACTTTAAGGGCTCGAAAATGCGATTATGAAAGTGTGACCATCCATATCAAACTTTATGCCACGAGTACTTTCCCATTGTACTGGAACATTTGATACTTAAAATTTATTCCTATTTTCTGGGTCCAATTCAAATCATTCCAAAGTGATTTTTATAATTGCTGACTCATTAAAGTTTTTTAAGGTCCAAGTGCCAAGAGCCAAATGCGCGCATTTCTGTTAAATCAAGTATGTATTTTTATCAAGTATTTTGAGTCCTAAAATATTTGATTACTGCGCATGCCAGAAAGCGTATACTTCTGGTTTCGGCGGTTTACACGCAATCGATATCTTACAGACTCAGATATCGGTCCTGGTAAACCACTTATTTCATCGCATTAATTGGTATCCGTACATGTTTGTTGTTCCTGAGAGCTTCCTGTATTTACAATTTCATTCACGTAGGCTACCTTACCGCCTTTCCTGCTAAAGAACTCCACTAGTTTAGCTTGCAAAACGCATTGCCAAATATTACTTAGAATCGACCAGGTCGCCTGCGGCCGCACTTGACGACTTAACAGGTTTAGTTCCAATTAATTAATGAAACGTAACTTTCCAATTTATTAATTAAACTTAACTGGTTTAGAAAATACTAATGCGGCCGCGTATTTGGGGTGTTAACCGAGTCTTGACCGGGGTTATCAGTAGTCTGAAATAAAATCCACCAACAATAGATTTTATTGGCGGAATAATTGGCGGTAATTTGAGTTCTTCCTACTTGACCGACGATGGCAATGGATTAATGTGAATTTTCTTTTTGGGCATAAACAGGACAAGAATTTGAAAGCCCTTTCGAAGATAATAAAATTCTAAGAGCTGCGGCTTGTCTGTTTGTTGACCATAGCTTTGGCCAAGCGTGAATAGTTTTGACGCAAAATAAACATGTTCTCGAATGTTTTGAATAACTGCTACTACTCTTTTTTAAAACGTATGAGAGAGAATAGGACAGCCTAACCCAAAAGGGAATTGCCTTTTATAAATGAAATGAAGAGAAGAAGAAACGAATAAAAATGTTTTTCAAATCCGGTATTTAATTTGGTGCTCCACTGTCAATTTCCGTTTATTTTTCATAGTTTCACATTCCACTTTACAATGAGTTTCTCTAAAAGAGCGTCTGCAGTAGATGTTTTCCTTAAACGTTTGAAACAAAATGGTCATCAGTACTTGGAGGGATTTTCTAGAGAGAGAAACTTAAAAGACACAAAGTAAATTCTCACGCAATCACGAAAGGTGAATGGCGGCAAATATCCGACAGTCATGGATTCCGTAACTTTCACGTCCTTTTAGCATCCAAGCAATCACTTGCTTAACAAAAAAGCCAGGCTTTTTTGAAGACATTTATTTCCCATTTAAGTGACCAGAGTTTCGTTTTCATTTATAAGCTGTACTGCAAAACTGAAGATTATAGAGGGGATATTCTCCACTGCAAAACGGAAAACCACATCTTAGCAATTTGGACTTCGGAGCGTTTCAGTCTAGGAAGTTGCCGATGGACACCCTTGGTTGCGTTGTCAAAACAAGGCTATTTCTGGTTGTTAATGTCAATATTTCACCATTATCTTTATACTTCAGTATAGAATAGATTCCAGACCATTGGTTTAGGAATTTGGTTTTCGGGTGAGTGTATTTGTCGTGTTTTTATCTAGTCGGCATGTATCAGAGTGTCCGGCTCCTGCTGGATCAGAAAATGCATGACTACAAACTTCTTAGGAAATGTTCCCGCAATATAATTTAGGGTTTCCGCCACTAATTTGTCCCCTTGTTAATGGATACCCAGCTGAGCACGTACTAAGTTAAGATTCGATAGAAATTTTAAACATTTGTTGCCTTTTCACAGTGTTTTACACAAAATACCAGAAGCTACCAGAGGAAAGTAAAACTCGCTGGTTTTCCTTTGGTTATTGTGCATCACTAAAAATAAAGGAATATTAAGTAGTTTCTATGAAAACTGTAATATTTGTACATCCAAACCTTAGCCTGCGTCGCATTAATATGGGTGCAAGGAAGAAAGAGGCGCTTGAGGAAGACACACTAACCACCGCACCTACCCACTTAGCAATAAGGGTACTGCACGTGCTCTCCTTCCAATATAAATCCCAGGGACAAAAAATTTAACCTATTTGTTACGACTTAAAGAAATGAAAATTTGAAAATCACAAGGAACTTTAGATTCGTGACATCTTTATTACTCATACAAACTACTTTCTGCATTATTTGAATGTCAATGTGGTAAATGGAAAAGGAATGTTAATGAGCGCTTTGATCCGGCTGGCTTCTCACAAACTTTGCATAACAGGGTAGAACACCTGACTTAAAAGTAAAACACTGAAGAGAAGGCCTGAAAGATATTTATCAAACCCTAACCTTTGATTAACTAACACAGAAGAGAAAAAGTTGGTATACCTGTTCCCAGTTGTTCAAAAGGTGGATAGCGCTATCCACTGGACAGATCTGTTATCCACTGTATAAAGAAATAGTTTTGCCTAATAGGATAGCGCCATCCAACGTTTAGACAACCGAGGCCTGCAATAAGCACCCCCCCCCCACCCCCTCCTCACGCCCACCACATCTTCCCCGAGATTCTCGCCCTTTTGAGTATTTTCCAAGCCTGACTGTTTCACCCGACTCTTAAATTAGGAAGCCATCTGAGGAGTTTCATGATATGCGATCACCTGCAGACATAACCTGCAGAATGCACCAAAAGGCGTTGACCCTTTTACTCCCAGAGTAAATAATGGAGTCTTGTAAGGTAGTTGGGGCTTATGATTCTTTGGACAAAATCCTGTGGTGTGACCATTCAAATAAAAGCTCCTTGCGAGTACTTTCGTATGATACTTTTTCAATGTTTTTTTTTTTTGGCATTTTTCAAAATGAAATTTGGACCTCTTTCCTAAGTTTGACTTAAGCCACTTCTGGGAGTGAAAAGCTTAATGAGATTGAATAGGAGAGTTTCATGGCAAAGGTAACAAGAGTAGGTTATAGAGAGTTGGCAATGAAGGTTATTGAACTTGTATAAGCAGATATGACCGAGGTCGTAGACCAGATCAGAGAGTATCACGTAACCTTTTCTAAATTCTCGCGAGGATTACAGCACTCTATAGAATATCTAATAGACCCTTCAAAGACTAAAGTGTGATTATTCTATTTCTCAGCAAATGTATACGAAGCCTTATTCTCAGGGTGTCGCGCCACAAAACATTTATATTCATGCCTCATTTTTCAAGGTTCCCTTGTACTGTCAACTGATATAATTGCGTCAAGTTTTGATGATTTTTTTCCATGATTATATGGGGATAAGTCGCTACTTTTGTTCGATACTATATGTGGTCTTTACGACTGGAAAACCCACCATCCTCTTAAAATTTTGTATCCAATTTTAAGCAATTATCTTTATAACTTGAATCCACTTTGTACTCCCTAAGTGGTATTGCATTACCCCTTAACGTTTTTTTAAGTTAATGAGATGCCCAGACCACGTATACTACTAATTATTTCTCAGGTTATAAACCACATGACACTTATACTTTGGACTGACTGCCATAACTTGCCGAGTCTTGCGTGGTCTATATGTTTTCGGTATTACTGAATAAATAGCGATATTCATGGCCGAAAGGGGGCCAGTTTACTTTATATTTTAACAAATTAATTTAACCCCCCTAGGTTCTAAATGAGTGGTTAACGCCCAAAATGCGACAAATAAGAGACAATCCACCTTATTAACTCAAAACTGAATATTCACAGCTGACGGGAAAGACACTAATTCCCAATACATGGCCAACAATTCATCAACTGCACTAAGGGATATAACTTAAACGTACAAAGAACTTAACGAGTGTTTGAAATAGAGAGCTGCTGGTATAGTTGTAAAACGCGACCAACCTATTATTGAACATTTTGGTTTAGGTTGCTCGTCAAACGCGTTGATAAAACCTCGTTATATTAATACCGATTGTGAGTTTAGGTTCATTCGTACTGTAAGATTTTAAGAGCCGTAGAAGGCACATGAGTTCTTGCCAACACCTTGCTTATAACACTAGCTATGATAGATAGAAATGAGCATAGCGAACAACGATCAGATACGTTTGCGTTAGCTCGGTAACTATATAAAATCTGGCGACCCCCGACCAGCACATGGTCATTGTATATGACTGACATATATATTGTACACAGGAATCAAGAAAATATCTCCCATGGCCAACTGTCGTGCGATTTTTAAACAAATTATAATTATTCTCTTTTTAGCATCTTAAGAATTATAGATTGAGAAGTGTACAGAGAGGAGGGGATTTTAAAAGGTTGGCCCTTACTCGTGACATCTGAAGTTATGTTATTTCTCCATTAGATAACCCAATTAAAGATTGAGAACAACCCCTTTGCAAAGGGATTTCGTGGGAGCTGCAACAACACAATGCACCATATTTCACTTAAAAGGTATGTGCGCCCATGGCGGTGATATTACGTAATAATGATTTAATTTTAGTTGCCATTTAATGGCTTAACAAATACATCAACAACTAGGAAAATTTAAATTTAAAAGCATTACGTACAAATACTGACAACAGCCTCCGGCTCCGTAACAATATCATAAAAAAAGTGCTGTGTAATATTAAATTGAAATGATTTATACAGTACAAAAAAATCACAACAAAGTTGTACATCTGGGAGATTGTACTCACTGGATCTCGCTTACATGATCCTCAACACTAAAGCAATTGATGTAGAGAATAAATGGGTCCCAGAGCTATCTCAAACAAATGATAAATTGGCCATGACAGTGGCTTCAGTGTAGTTTCTTTGGGATAATATGGGAGTAGATTACCCGCTCAACTCAGCGGGAATCGCCGGAAAGAATAAAATGAAGGTAAGCACCGTAAGCTGGTCGTAAAGTAGACATTAGACGTGCCCTATTCAGGAAAACATTTACTTCCATTAAGGTGGATCAAACCCTGCCGCGGACAGTCTGTGGTTTTCGCTAAGGCTACCCGTTTGGGCGCGCGCGATGACTGTCGTTATTAGCCCGATTAACATCCACCCTCTTTCAAAGCTGATTTTCAGAGGGGGGACTGATATCAGCTATGTGGCTGTTAGGATGTGTCCATGTATCCCCTCTCACCACAACTCAGTTTGATTTTTCTTGGAGAGCAGAGAGTTTAGGTGTCAACTAGCCCTTTACAAGGATTCAAATGGCTATCAAGGTAACATTGGCAGAGAAATCAAAGATTTTTCAAATGCTTTCTTGTGAAAGTATGGTAAAGAACTTAATCTTTCATACTACATACATACATCGTTTACTACCACTTCTCCATGGGGGATTTTCGGAGGCAATAATTAAAACTAAAGTATATATTTACAATAAGAACTAATTAATTAGAATAAAATTTCATTAAATACTATATAATAAGAGTAAATTCAGTACAAAATACAATAAAACGAGAAAACGAGTCTATAAAATATTGCAAATAGCAAGAGTCAATTCTAATCAAATATAGAGACAAAATTACGTAAGAGGCTTAACTTAAGGCAACGTTTAAAATGGCTCACTGATTTGCAAATTTTGAGATCGTTTGATCAAGAATTCCATAAGGCGATTGTTCTGTTGTGGCTGAGTAACTATCAACTGGATCCAAAGGAGATCAATACATATATAGCTTCCTTTGAATTTTCAGAGACCGGAACTTTACGAACCACACGTGTCAGTAAGCGTGACAAAATTACCACAGTGAATTACAAAGGAGAGCACATTATGAAACTAAAGCCAAACCACATTTGGTTTGCCGCCAGGTCTTAATGGGGTTAACCTGAATGTGCCATGAGTGCTAAAAGCCCTGAAAGAATCACAAAGGATGTTTACTTATAAGAACATGAAAAGGAACTTTCTTTTCAGTAAGAGGCTTACGTATGAGTATTTTCTACACGCAATTATATCGAGACATGGGCAGACACCTTAACCACTAAGCGTATTAAAATAATCATAATCATAATAATGAGCATAAAAAGAAATTAAGTGACACTGTATACTTTTTAACTAAAAAGGGGATTTTCCAGCCTTCCACTCTATTGAATGCACGAAATCAAAACTAAATAGTATCACCTGTGTTTTGGCCGATTTTCAAAGTGCTGCAAGATGGCCATGGCCTACGTTCGATTAGAATTGCCACTCCCTAAGTTCATCCATGACATTGACATAAAAGTATCGCTCACTAATTTTCTTCTTGAAAGTCCCAACTGCGGATTTATTTACAAGAAGTCAGCTCAGAAAAGCAAGGACTTTACCGTATTTGTCTTTTCGCTTTTTTTTTCTTAGCGTGACATTTTTCTAGCGTGATGAATGAATGGTGGTAATGCTTACCAATTCACTAGCTCTTAAAGCAAGTGAATAAGGCATTCACTGGCAACGCTTGGTGAGATGCATTTTACTTGTTAAGTGGGCAATAAGTGGAGTTTTGAGGAAAGATTAATTTTGTTCTTATTGTACCGTTCCAGAAAATCGCCAGATGACTGCAACGACACAGACGCCCTGTCTCTCTCCCCCGCGGGATCTACATCAAGTGGGGAGTCTTGCAAACGCACTTATCAGGATTCTCCGCCTAAATTCCCGGATATAAACGACCCCTCTCCTCCCCCAATGATGGGGCATTCTGGTAAGCTCTCTATGAAGTACTTACAGACGAGATGAAAACTGGGACGAGGTAGCTTTCGCATTGAATTCTGGGACTATTACTAGGGACAGCTAAAAAACAGGAAGACCTTAGATAAAAATGACCTCAACCAGCCTGGGCATCTTAGAGGTTTTAGTAAAAACAAGGGTTTGGGTAGGGTACTCAGTCTCACGGGCTTATAAAGCCTTATCTAGGTCATTCTTATTTGCGGATTTTCGAAAAAACATTGGCCAATAGCTGACCGGCACATGCTCAGTAACGATCCCAGAAATCATTGCGAGACACATTTCTGCTCCAGTTCCCTTCTCGTTTCTAAATACATATACCGCATACCAAGGTAGCTACACTTCCCTCACCACTATCCTCGTCAAGTTTACTTGAAAAGCCCTTGATAATATCTTGATAATATCCATATCTCCTTTTATTTTTTTGATAGGAAGCGCGTTTGGCCATGTCGTATTTCCTCGACGTCCATCGGACGCCTTCGACTCGTCTTGCAGTTTTGCCTCCTTTCAAAGCAGCTGTCGACAACAGACGTTCTGCACTGACAGACCTACGGTCACAACACCGCTGAATACGTCATCCAGTATGAATCTGTCTACGCATCCTTACATTCATAACCTGCAAATGAATTCTCTTGCACCGTTGTCTTCAACAGGTGCTCTTTCTCATCCTTGTCACGCACCGCGTCCTCTTCCACATCCAGGATACTTAGGTCATCCCAATGAGCATACAATTCATCATACGCCGAGTCATCTTACTGCGCATGTGCACTCTACTTTAAACGGGTACCCTGATAGCTTAAGACAAGACTGCAGGCCTGATTATGGACTGGGGAGAAGTGACTTCAGCAAGCCGTTGACCATATCCACTACGTTCCATACAGGATTCCCAGGGAACCCACCACCATATCCATATCATTAAGTACCATGTGGAACACGTGACCGCGTATGGTCAGAGCAAAATAATAGGGAGTTAAAGCAGCGACGTTTTTGAGCGACGCATGTCAACCGGAATTGGGCTTTTGGTACATTGAACATATATTTGGGCACAACTTCTCTACAAGAGTAAAAACACTCAGCTATACAAATTTGGTACCGTCAGGGAGAGTTAAAAGAGAAAAAAGGCTCACCTTCGGTAGACGTGCGTCGCTCAAAAACGTCGCTGAAGATTGAAGAGCGATAGAGATTGGGTGCCCTGTGTTTATTTACATTTTTCCCGTAGGTGTTATTTATTGACTGGAATGAATCGTTCTGCTGTCTCTGAAACCCTTGCTCTTCTTTATATATTTTATAATAGGTTTTTGTTATCACTTTGATGCAGATATTGTACAGGAAATTGCATCTTTACAATTTTACCCCATCTTTACATAGAACGAACACGTAAACAGCAACCCATTTTCAGTATTCCCTTTTAAAATTCTCAGCAGTATTACTAGATAAACGTAAATTGGTAACTGACGACATAACATCGAAGACAGGAAGGAGACTCTCTCCTTACTGTATCGTGCATTCGGTTTTGTAAAAAGTCCCAAGGTCGTGTGGGGGTCCCGCACACCCTTAATAGTAGGGATTGTGTGACTCATCTATGTCACGCAATTACATGACGGGAGTCCCTTATTGTAGGCTCTTGTTGTATTATTAGAGAAAAAATATATTTATTAAGATATGACGTACTTTTGGTTTATAGTGGCTATTTATATTACGATAGAGCAATTTATGGAACAGTGAAAATTTGAGAAGTTTACATAATCTAAAGATAATGATAGCCATCAGGAGCCCATGGCTTCCTGCAAGCACCGATTTGTTTGTTTATTTGTTTTTTGTTGCACAAGTTTATATATCTAGTGACATTTCAAATGAGCTGACAAATTTAAATTACTTAAACGAAGACTTACACTGTAAAAGGGGAAGCGTCTGATGTGCTGACCAGTTTTTGCACGAAACGGAAAACATAATTAACCCATTATCAAAATATGAGTAAATTTCGATAGTCACGCCCACGAAAACTATCAAATATTCGACTCAATTTCAAAAACCTTTGATAGTCTTCGGGTAATCCTCGACAATCGACGATCAAATTGTAGTTTGAGTTCCACGTGAAATTATCAATAGAGAACTAGTACAAATGTTTTTTAATCAGCAGCATGCGGGTCTACTACCTTTTTGATTTTCATTCCCTGAAAAATGATTATTCCCAATCTGACTTGCTCGCCAGTTACATATTTTTTATTGTTTTTGCTTGGGGGAATTAATCAATCAAAAAGTTCTTGAAAATTGGAAATTTATTCTTGAAGTTAGGTTTTATAAGGGGTAGTACAGGAGAAATGTATTTTTCCATTTATTGTTTATGGCCGAGCTTAAAATTATAAATGTAATATCTACTGACGCACTTCACAGAAAGTTGAGTAAATCATGTTTAAGTACCATTAGAAATCCGTTTAAGGGAACATCCAAAACACCGGAATAAACTGATTCGCAGCTTTTAGGCCCGTCACGCATTCCTCCCTCCTCCGTTTCGTGACGGTAGGGGCTGCGTTGCGTGACCGTAGGGGAAAAAATCTTTCCCTAAAATCCCGGCCATAAACGCTTGTTGATGTTTGGTCTCGTTACCCTCCAATGTTGATATTCACGAATTAATTTGTCCAAGCAATCCAGTCAACACAGTCGCGTCTCTTGATTTTGAGTGTTTTAAGGAATTAAGACCGTGGTTGATCCTCAATAAAATTCTAGTTGCACTTTAGATTGGTTATGTCATAAAAAATTGGAACTAAGGGACGGTCCATTAGAAAACTTATGGGGGGGAAGGGCGGGCGAAGTAAAAAAAAAAAATATTCGCGCAAGGGAAAATTAAATGAAAAAAATTCATGTACGCCAATTAACCCTAACACAAATTCATGCTAACGCCTAAACAATATTCATACAAGGAATTTGATGTCGAAAAAAAAAATTCCTGCTGCTCGAAAATTCCCCACCCTCCCCCCCCGTAACTTTTCTAATGGTCCGTCCCTAAGTGCAGCTGAAATTCAAGCTGGATTTATTAGTAATCAGTATTAATTTCGAGCTTTTATTCAAATTATGGTGAGAGCTCATAACGATCAATTTTAATAACCCTGGCAATGCTTGTTTTCTTTCACCTTTAGGATAGGATTTATTTCAGTTTATTTATTACCTGTAAAGAGTATCTAATATATTTGTTTCCTCTTCTTTGATCAAAATAATTGCTGTAATCAGCACGTTGAATGGGAGTTCTGAACGGCTAGTGATGCTTGTTTTTGTACGGCATAAATAAAAATACGTTGTGACTTATACAGTCACCTTGTGGTCTTGACTTTGAACACAGCGGTGCAACGGAAGAGGATTTTTAGGGTGCGTTCGATTGGGAAATCTGGATTTAGATTTTCAAATCCGGATTTCGGATTTGCAATCGAACGCGAAATCCGAAAACAGATTTCAATGATAAGTTATCTGTTTTTGGATTTTCGTTTTTACCATTCAGTTGGGAAATCCGAAAAAGGATTTGAAAAACTGTCCTTAATAAGCCAACAGCGGTCTTACACGCGCACGCATAATTAGCAAAAAGAAGACCGCTGTTCTCTAGAACAGTTTTGCAAATCCTTGTTCGGATTTCCCAATCGAACGGTAAAAAGGAAATCCATGAAATACGGAATTGGATTTCTGAATTGAAATCCACCCTGAGGACGGATTTCTCGGAGGTGAAATCCGTTTTCGGATTTCGCGTTCGATTGCAAAGAAAGAAATCCGGATTTCAAAATCTAAATCCGGATTTCCCAATCGAACGCAACCTTACATCGGCTTTGAAAAGGCAATTACGGGCGAACCTCTCGTAAGGTGAGTCTTCGCATTTTGGGTTGTCGTCTCGGGAGGTGGTTGTTTACGAGAATCGAGTCTCAGGTGATGTAAATGTCCATACTCTTTATTCCGGTCGTTGAGATAAACCTTCGTACAAGATAGACTCCTAAATAACTTGAGAAAAAGGCCGTAAAATTAAAACAAGTTTAACCGTTAGCCGCAAATAGGGTAAAAAGAGTTAACCATCTAGCCGAGAGGGGGGAGGGGTGGGGTGGGGAGAGGGGGGACTCTCATATTCACCATTTTCATATAGACCATAATGCACCTTGTTTACCCCCAAAATTTTCCGTAACCATTGTTTTCAATTTCTCCTAGATATTACAGCCATCCCAAGGGAAATCGAAGACAATGGTTATACAAAATTTTGGGGGGTAAACGAGGTGCCTTATGGTCTATGTGAAAATGGTGAATTAAAATGACAGGGAAGGTCGTCTTCTAGTCTCACGACAGGGTACCCAGACACACAACAGCCTCCTTGAAGACACTTATAAGGATTTCTTTAAAGTTCTGGTTTCTCAACAGAACACAGCTCTACTTATGTGTCAATTTTGAGTGATGACTGTTTATTAAGACGTCGGTAACTAAATCGCGATTTCTACTCATTTTTAACTGAACTGGTAGAATTTGGACATTGTTCATGATTGTTAATGCTGAAATGTTAATGTCGATATTGTTATTGCTATCTGAATCTTGAAGGGGGATATAAACCTTTCAATCTAACGTTTCTTACATTTTTCCTATGCCAAGTTAGTTTTGAAAAAAAAAAAGAAAGAAACTAGAAAGAGATGTTAAAAGGAATAACTTTCAATGGCGCGTCGCTCTCTATAGCAATTAGAGTACCGGTGGTACAGTGTAAATTGTAAGCACACCGCCTAGTCTCTCCAGGCACGGCTTCAAACCGGTTTCCACCGCTTTACCATGCAAATCGGTCATATTTTTTTTATCATAACTATATTTTTAATAAAAAAAACTTTCCAAGTTAAAATCTGGAAATTGACCTTGATGAAATAATCTGCCGAATCAGAGAATGGAACTGGCCAATATCTTGTCTGAAAAACTCAGAAACCCGGAAAAGGGGACTTTAGGGAGTTAAAATAAAAAAATTTCCTTGTTTAGGAAATCGGTCAAAATTTATCTTAGATTCGCGCCTGCTCTTCCACATAGCAGTCACCTTTTGATAACGGGGTAATAAATATTAGCTTCTAGTTATTGCCTCCCTGAGCATCCATGCTCAGCGGTTGCGGCAGATTCAGCTTGAACAGAGCAATGACAGAAACAAGGAAAAGGGTATTGAAGAGGAAGACAAAAATTTCTGAATACAATAGCTTCTGCTGAAGAAGAAAGCGATATTCTTCGATTTCAATTAACGTAGCCTCCACATCGTTTTGGAGTGATTCCAGCTCTTGAACTGTTAATGCGAAAGAACGAACGCCAGCAAGGCCTGTGAAACTAGCGACGAATGCAGATATAGCTCCCGGTACATTTCCAACCAAAGCTGACACTCCGCACAAAGCAGCGGATCCCAACTGAAAAGCAAAAGCCCATGCAATACCAAGACGCCCTTTCTTGATGTCGGTGTCAATGTGTTGCAGCACCTGCATGAGTTTTGCGTGATAGCGACTTAACGTTTCATCCACATCCAGTGTAATTTTCCTCAAAACTCCAAGGCTAAGGTGCCTCCAGTTTGGTAGAAGCTCCTCGTGTATGAGGTGTATGACTTGTTGCAGTTCAATTTGAAGTGATTCGAACTCTTTGCGATACATCTGGAAGTCTATGCCCAAGTTCAAAGCGCGATCGTACAGGTCCACAGTCCTATACAGCAAATACACCGACACAAAACACAGCCCTTCCAGCTTGGCAACGGCAAGTGAGTTTTTCCCCAGATTTGGTACTTTACGGATGACAGCTAGGACTTCTTTTGGAACCTTCCAATCAGCTGTTGTCTTGTACATGTATATCTTGTACAGTTCTTTTACACAGTTAATAAAGTTTACCAATTGCTTTATCTCTATCACGGTGCTCCCTGTCATGCACAACTTTTGACCGTAGGTTGCTACCTCTATACATTCCTTGGGCACACCGACTGCTTCCATTGGAGAAATCATCACCAAAACCCCCACAAAACTGATCACGCTACCACAGTAGGGAAAGCGGACGTAGTTGCGGTTTTGGAGCATATTACAGGTGAAAACCAATACTCTCTTTTATACTTCAGCTCTCAGTAAATGTGAGCTTCTTAGTAAGGCCTCAGTTTGATCAGCAACGTCCTGGTTTCTTTTACTTATTCGCCAGTCGGCTGTGACTCCATGGAGAAAGAATCGAAGTTTAGTGCTGCTGTTAATGGCATCAAACGTCGGGTTACGGTGGCACGGAAGTGTTTCAGTGTCGTGTTACGTTTGTGTCACGAGTTCTCAATTCCATTTCTCATTACGATTTTTCCCGTAAATCCCGGGAACGAGGTTGTTTCCTGGTCGACTAGGGGATTTTCGTTCCAAAGGCTGAATGAGGCACAATCAATAACGTTATAATAAAAAAAGTTTTTATTTCCCCATTGACGTTTGCATTCCATGAGTAGACGCCCTCGTAAAGGAAACGTTTTCTACGCGGTCGAAGTCGCGGAGATCCGAAAAAAAAAGAAAAAAAAAAACGGAGACTGTAATCATGCTGTAATGGTATCATGTATTACGTGAAGGGAATGCAAATGTAAAATAAGCTAAGTCGTGTTTTATCCCATCCCGTCTGCGCATGCGATTCGTGGAAAAAATCTTGGTCGCTTTCAATTGGATAAAGTTAGGAGGAAACTTCCCCTTTCAGTTTCGATATTCTATTGTTTACACACGATATCAAAGGTTATTTCCCCAATATTGGACAACCGTTTTGCACTCGTGATCAACCCGCGTGATAGAAGAGCCGCAGATGTCGCACATATGAATATTTTTCTATTTGACACCTATTGTTTACCAGTTGTCTGAGAGCTGTTCAAGACTTTTTCGATCCCGGCCACAGTTACCGCACAACTGGACAGAGTGGTTGATCGAAATCAAACTTGAGGCATAAAGAAAGCTCAGCAAGATGTTCTCCAAAGGCCGGACGTACTTCCGCTTTCGTTTCCATCTCAGCCGTGTTTTACTTTTGGCGTTCTTGCTGAGCTCAGTAAACTCTCCAACTCAGGCTTTCTTTCTGCCGGGAGAGTGTGTAGAGGTACTGAAAAATCCTAGCTTGGCTGCACTAACAAATGATCCAAAGTTCCAAATGAACCTAAAAGACTGCATGCAGAGAACAGTCATGAGTTTGCGACAAACCAACTGGAAAGCAGTGCAAGCCTCGATCCCTAAAGATTTGAAAGATCTTATTGGAAAGATTCCAAACTTGATGGAGAAGGCAGTTCCTTACACGGGAACAGAGCTTGTGCTGTTGTCTTTTCATTTAGTGGGCAAGAGTATAGAGTTGTATCAGAATGCAGTGGATTTGGAAATAGACTACAGACGGCACCAGATTGCTTTCCCAAAGGAGGAACTAACAATCATTATAGATTCAATAGAGAACGATTTCTTGCCACAGTTTAAAAATGGCAACACTGCCAACATACCACGAAAAATTCAGAAGCTGAGTCAAATGCTGAGTCGATATTTGAAGGTGCTAGAGGATTTGCTTCAGTCTGTTTACAAGGATGTGAAGAAAGGCACTAGCTACAGAATATGGTCTGCTGCGTACGGTTCTGGTACTCTTGGTGTGTGTGGTTTCTCGTTCATCAGTGGGAATCCTGTGGTCATCACTATTACATGCGGTGCTGGTATTGGTACTGCAGCGTTTCTTCATGACACCTACATATCTACAGGCAACACGCTTGAAAAGTTGGGTCTGCTATGGAAAGAGGCCGCGGAGATGCGTAAGAAGATCGGCAAGTACAATGTCATTCTTGAGCTCATGCAGTTGAGATATGAAGACTAATGACACATATGAAGGCTTCAATTCAATGATCTTTGCAAACATTAAATTGCTTTACAAAAAGTAGACCCCTTTCTCAAAGAATTTTAGGCTTACCTAATATACGTTTGGTTTTACAAACTTGTCACACGTAATAATAAACCCGGAGTAAAGATTCACAAACCAGTTATAAAGTCGAAAGACGAGTGACACCTTCACCTCTTTGAGTCAAACACAAAATGTATGACCAATAGGGATGGAAATCAGTTATATTCCACGATGTGAAATGGGCACTGGTTCATTTTACTACTTTCCTCAGAGTTGCGCTGCTTTGGCTTTATATAGTTTAATATGACGAGACACTCTGAGGCCTGTAACTTTTAACTATATCGAGATATGACTATAATTTGAGGGGTTCTAACTATGATCTCCAACTACCACTACCTAAAACAAATTTTCTCAAGCGCTCATTTTCTTATCGGGGTGCAATGGCTTGGAACCAACTGTCAAATGAAACACGTGAGATGGGGGATCTTACTAGCTTTAAACTCGCCATATCTTAGGATATAACTTTTATCATGTTTTTATCTTATTTCTAATACTTATTTCTTGCTGTTATATTGTATTGTTAGTTAATCACTAGTCTTAATTTTTATAAATTGTAATTATCACACGGCATGTCTGAAAACCAGCTTGCTGAGCCATTTACCGTGTTTAAATAAAGTTGATTGATTGATTGATTGATTGATTGATATAAGACCACTTGGTTAGTTTCTTTTGCTATTCACTGTAAGCGTGCATGGAGATGGTGTCTAATAAATATTGCATTGCTTATTGTTAGAAACCTTTCTAACGTCTTGTGTCCTCGAAATCGATAACATATCATTGACAATCAGTGACAGAAACGGTGTACCTCCGTTTCCACTTTCAGTTTCATGTGTCTTGCATGTAATACTGTAAAGCAATTCTCGATGTATCCTCGTGCGACCGAAATTAATCCCATTCTTCGCCACGTTAAAGTTTTACTTTTCCCTTGCAAGCAGTGCATATGGGAGTTTCGGTTTTATTTACCGAAACTAAGGATATGCCTGGTTCGGGGGGTGAAGAGGGGGTGGGGGGGGGGGGGGGTACTTTGGCTAATTTATGCTGGGTATGTGCGCTGTCCTCTCAGAATCCGCCTACTCCATTATAGTCTTTTCTGTGGCCATATTATAGACCCCATCTTGGTCACTTTAGGAAAAAAGTAATTTTCGCGATCCTAACTTAGTCAATTTCTGTTTATGCATATATCTACCTTGTATAGGCTTTTAACCAGGTCATCCTGAAATGAACTGACACATTTGTTTAACTTACTGTGGTGTAAATCTTTCTATTTTAAAATTCCTACATACCGGAATTTTCCGACTCCCAAAATCCTGAAAAAGTGCGACTCCATTCTAGTAACTCGTTTTCCTCGAAAAACCGTCAGGGTGACTGCTCGACTGACAAGAGATGTAATGGGGATTTTCCCACGGTTAATTCCCTGCTTACTTTCCGTTTCATATTTCTTAAAAGTAACATAACGTGACAAAACAAATTTCTGCGGAAAATTGTTCTGCAACTTCAAAAGCGACGAAATATTTACCCTTATTTTTATTCGCGCATATGTACTCTAACCTAAAAACACCCACCTCACTTCCTCTTAGCAGAGGGGGAAGAAGGAATAGGATGGAGGGTGATCGAAGGGGAAGACCTTAGATAACAATGACCTCAACCAAGGGAGAGATGGGAGAAAAAAAAGCAAGGACAATACTCTTAGCATAAGTCGTTATGGCGGCCGGTCACGTTTCAAAGTGCTCGGTCGTATTTCGGCGCTACTTAAGTAATGGCTACAACCGAGCAGGTAAAGAACCTTCTAAAGGAGCTTCACCTCTACAATCCAAATTGGAAGATATGCTCACAACGTTTAATGAACGGAAAGTTTCAGTCCCTATTACCTTTTTAAAAAACTTTCGTATTTGCTGTAATTGTAATTACCTGTTCTTTTCTATTCTATTATTTCGTTTATGTATTTTTGCTCTTTCTGGTTCCTCGCCCGTATTTATTGTAAACGTAATTAGTGCTGTGGAGGCCAACTAAAAAAACAAAAAAAAGGTTCACTTGGCCATCACACTCAAACTTAAAAAGTCTGCAACATAGAATTAGTCAAGGCATATTGACAGAAATAAATTGAATTGAATTGAATTGAGGAACTGGTCTGCTGGGACTAACAAAAAGGCAAATGTTTCGGGAGGTGGGAGGGGTGAAAAATAGGGAGGGGTTAATTTACGTACCCTCCTGTCCCAGCCTCTACTAGTTTTAGTAAACAATCTCTTGAAGGCTTTTCCGCGAAAAATCGATACGAAGAAGTGACGTGACCATCTGATCAATGATGAATTGGCTCTGGAAATAAATCCTGGGGAGCTCTGCCATACTTCTAAGCAACTGCGGTTGTCGTTGTATTGCACGCAGCAGCCACGCTTGAGCTCCCGATTTCCGCTTTCGATTCTTGCCGTGACTTCGCCGCTGATTTAAAGTCTTTGCCTCCAGTGCAAGTTAATCAAACAAGAATAACTTTGCACAAAACATCATTTAAGATGCTGATTTGTTTTTACGATACCGGAAGCGTTTCCGAGTTGCCATTTTCGTTTTGTTACTCATTACTCCAAGTCAGTCCTCGCAGGCACCAAATGGATGTCCAGAGGTTGCCACCGCCTTGGCGAAAAACCCGAGCTTGGATGCCCTAGTAAAAGAGCCTAACTTTAATTCAATTTAGATCTGCTATGGAAAGAGGCCGCGAAGATGTATAAGGTGATCGGCAAGTATACAACGTCATAAACTAATGACACATTATGAAGGCTTCAATTCAATGACCTTTCTAAACATTAAAATGTTTGAAAAATGTAGACCCCTTTTTTCAGAGGATTTTAGACTGAGCTAATATACGTTTGGTTTCAAACTTGTCACACGCAATAATAAACCCGGAGTAAAGATTCACAAACCAGTTATGTCAGAAGTGAAATACAAAACGTGTCACCTATGGGGATAGAAATCATAGTTATATTCCACGTGTTAAATAAAAAATTGTAACATTAGGGTATTAATTCATTTTACTATTTTCCTCACTGTTACGCTGCTTTAGCTTTACAGTTTCAGAATGATAAGACACACCCTTAAACAATTAATTGACGTCGAATTTTGAGTCTTGCAACTTTTAAATTTTAAAATGCATCTGACATTAGACTACTTGTTCATTAGTTTCTTCATCTATTCACTGTAAGAGATGGTGTTCACTAATAAATATTGCATAGCTTATTGTTAGAGACCTTTCTAACGTCGTTTTCCCTCGAAATCGATAACATATCATTGACAATCAGTGAAACATCCGTGTATCTTCATTTCCACTTTCAGTTTTATGTGCCTTGAATGTAATACTGGAAAGCAATAGATCGTTTTCACTGCCACGCAACAAAAAAAATAAATTGGAAACCGTCCAGTAGAAGAAGCCAAGAAAATGAAATGTTATAAAAGACTAATATATAAACAATTTGTCCAAGTCTCAGTTCTTTGTGGCCCACAGTTTCTGAGTTATTTGCCGAAACGTTTCATGCACCTTTGTAGAGCTTTGTATGGAGACGCTATATTTGTGTACTGTTTTGGTGCACCAATATGGCCGCCGGATATCAACAAAGACATCTGGAGTTCACTTTTTCTATAAAAGCTCTTTCTTTTCACTCGAGAACTAGCATACGCGCGCATAAACATATCTTCTAATACTTGAAATGGTTATACTCCTAAAAATCAAGAGAAAAGACTATTTTTCAACGAGACAGCATTCCTATTTTGGTGTCACGCACTGTGAAAACTCGGAAGTTCAAATTGCTGTATTTTCGAAATGAAACATGCTACGGGAATGGACACTTGTACAAAGATTTACTTTTTGTTTATCTTCAACCTAGTGTAAATAAGAATTCGTAAAACCTCGCTATTTTGACTTTACAATTTGTTGATGTCACTGTGAAAACCATCTACAGATTATTTTAAAGTTGTGGACTTAGTACCTTATCCTTCGAGTGAATGTGAGGCTGACGGTGACCTTGTTTTGATAGAAACCTCCTTGGCTTTGTTATGGTACTTGTCCTTGAAAAATACAGTTAGCATAAGAATAACTTGATTTACATAATAAAGCAGGAAAGTTGGTATCAAAACAAGGTCAACTCCAGCCTCGCTTCCATCCATAACTGTAAAATCGCCTATTCTCGATGTATCCTCTTTTTTCTTCCGCGCAGTGCAGATGGGATTTTCGTCCCGTCATGGTATACTGACTGCTTGAATGACAAGAGATGCAATGGGGGTTTTCCCACGGTTATTCCCCTGCTTACTTTCCGTTTCACATGCCTTTAAAATAACATAACCTGACAAAACAAATTTCAGTGGAAAATTGTTCTGCAGCCTCAAAAGCGACACCATTTTTACCCTAATTTTTATTCAGGCATATGAATTCATCTAACCTAAAAACACCCACCTCACTTCCTGTTAGCAGAGGGGGAAGAAGGCAAATAGTACGGGAAGGGAGGGATGGCAAAAAAAAGGACACTTGACTTGCGGCCGGTCACGTTTGAAAACTACAGTACTTGAGTGATAAGCAACAATCGAGCAGGTAAAGAACCTTCTAAAGGAGCTTTCACCCCTCCATTCTAAATTGCAAAGTATGCTCACAACGTTTAATGAACTAAAAGTTTCAGTCCGTATTACTTTTTTAAAAATTTTCGGGAAGGTTCGACACATGAAAAGTGTGGCCGCGGCTTTTCCGCGAAAAATCGATATAAAGTGGCGTGACCATGTGATTAATGATGGGCTGGCTCACACATGGAAATTAATTCTGCAAAGAGGTAAGATACGCCATTGTTCTAAGGAACTGCGGTTGACGTTGTACTACACACAGCCACGCTTGAGCTCCCGATTTCTTTCGACTCTTGCCGTGACTTCGCCGCTGTTTTTAAGTCTTTGCCTCCACCCAGTTATTCTTCTTTGAATAACTTGTACTGCAAACCATCATTTAAGATGCCGATAGCCGATTTGTTTTTACGATACCGGAAGCGTTTCCGAGTTGCCATTTTCGCTTTGTTACTCATTACTCCAAGTCAGTCCTCGCAGGCACCAAATGGATGTCCAGAGGTTGCCACCGCCTTGGCGAAAAACCCGAGCTTGGATGCCCTAGTAAAAGAGCCTAACTTCCTGCCAAAGGCAGTGAAATGTCTTCAGGAAACCATAAGATTAATTGGAGAAACCGACTGGAAAACAGTTCAAGCAATGATGCCACCGGAGATTACAAAATTTATCCACAATGTCGGCCTGCACATAATGGGTGAAGCCAAAGCGTATGCAACAGGAGCGGGGTTGGTTTTTATGTCAGTGTACCTCTGCTATAAGGGCGCTGAACTATCGGCAGAGGCAAAAGATCTCGCACTAGAACACGAGAAGTTTCAGGAGGAGTTCGACTTGCTACAACAAGAACTGATTCAAATCAGATCCTTCATAGCCACGGACATTGTGCGACAATGGAAAACTGGTAATACTGTTCAAATGGTAAAGAATATTGAAAAGCTGATTGAAAAACTGAATCGCTCCTTTACAATACTTAAGGAATTGGCTAACCAGATCCGCCACAATGCCAAGAAGTGTGAGAGTGGCAAAGCATGGTCTGTTTTTTACGGAGTACTTGCCACTGGCGCTTGTGCAGGCGCGATCTGTACGGGGAATTCAGGGGTGTACACTACTGTTTGCGGCGTCAGTATTGGTACAATCTGTTTCTCCTGCAACACCTATAAAACGAATGACGAGACTCTGGAAAAGTCTGCGCGTCTGCGACAAGACGCAAAGGATTGGCTAATGAAAGTCTCAAAGTACCGCGCTAACCTCGATATTGTCAAGATGAAGTTGGAAATGTATTAAGCATTCCTGAGGTGAGACTAGCAGACGATTTGGAAGACTAAAAACATGACTTTTAAACTCACTGGACAATAACAAAATTCAGACGATTTTAATCCCAGACTTTTAAGCTCCTTCAGGTAATGTAGCCTTCATTAAAAACCGCCATGAAAAGGACATAATTTTCTGAATCACAAATAATGTAAATAATTGTGTTACTGACCATTCTCCGAGTGATCTGAGCCTTCAAAGGCCATCTCATCTGAACGTAATTCTCTTCCAGTGTTGCCAAAAATTGGAGGCATGAGCCCCAGGGGCGGACGGTTGGGTCAGGAAAAACGGCGGCGAAAGTTTACAAGAACGGCCGAGAGAGCCCCTGTACAGTACCGCAACTGATCCCCAGCCCGCAATTCATCCCCAAAATGGACCGCAAATGATTCCAAACGACAAATAGGAATGGCTTGGACCATGGTGTCATTTTTATTGTTATTACAAAAAGCAGTAAAAGAAGAATTTTCAGTGAAAATGGGGCCCAAAAAACCAAAGAAATTCCATAATTTAGCATGTCACCTAAACAACTCAAAACGAAACATGCACCAATAACAGACTGTGGACGTATCGTAGGACTGGCCCTTTCGTAAACACCAGAGTACTTCTAGGCTTGTTCATGAAACTCTGCAAGTTTACAATACCCGTTTTGTCACTGAGGAGGACAATTTAACAACTTCAAAGGGCGAAGAAATTTCTCCTGCACGTGTCTGACGAGCACCCCAGATCCTTTTCAAGCACGTGCATGCGCCACGCACACGATTTCGTATGAACAAGCCTACAAAAACTCTGGGCACGATTTCTCGAAAGATGGTTAAGTTTAACCTAGGATTAAGCCAAATTTCAAGCACGGTTTTCTCATCTAAGAACATGCAACTCGGGGTTACAAAATATTGTTGAGTCTTTACTATGAGACAGTAATGATAACACAAAATGCTACCCTAAGCAATGCATAGGAATGTAAAATACAAAAACGGAACAAAATTTTAATCCTGGATTAAAGCTAATCGGCCTTTCGAGAACCGGGCCGGACCTGGTGTTTACGAATTTACCTTTGATTAGTCCACAGTCTGATTTCTTAGTGCATTATTCGAATGGTTTTGTTTTGCTAACATGCTAAATTATGGGGTAAGACTTCCGTATAACCTCACATGTTTCCACTGTATTCAAATCAACTATTTGTCCAAAATAGTATATATGAAATTGTTGTGTACACAGGTACGGCGAACGGTCGAGTTTGCAGGTAAACCCCTTCGTCTAAGAAGATCACGAAAGCAGTGCGATAGATACTGATCTCAAATTGTATTTTTGTGCCAAATCACAGAAAAGCGTTCGGATGAGTCTTGGAACTGGTCTGTTGAGGGCAGCATCCCAGGGGCTCTCTCGCCAGTTCTTGAAAATTTTCGCCGCCCTCTTTTCCAGACCTGACTAACCGCCCCTGGGTCTCCGAGGATATGTCCTTTTCAGAACGGCCCCATTGCCACCAAATTCCTGCCCCAGCAGACCTGCACCGTTTTAAACCTCTTATTTCACTGGTCCCCTTTAATCTGCACTTCCATTGTTTTCAGGGATAGGGGCACTGTGATGTAACAATCCCTATTGTTTTCCCAGCTAATAAAAAACAATCTTTCACAGGGGCGGATCCAGGATTTTTCTTAGGAGGGGGTGCAGCACTAAGGGATGGCGTAACTGATCGATGACGTAAACAAATTTTAAAACCGAATATGAAGAAGAAGGCTTTTGACTAGGCAATAACATAATGTGAGCTGCTGAGAATACATATCAAACGATTCAGCAAATTTTGTATTAGCTGCAAAGCGACTGCACAGTGTTAATTAGAAAGCTGCAAGCCATCTCGGGGGGGTGCACCCCCTGACCCCCTGCACCTTCCCCCTAGATCCGCCCCTGTTTCAAATAGGTGCGGGATCGCCCCATTCCTCACTGTGTCAAACTAAATGAACCCTTTTTCCTAGGACAAACCTGCAAGTTTTACATATATCAGTTATCCTAGACAATACTCTTGAGGCTTACGCCCCTACTTGACTCCTTTTGGTGACCCATAGCTTCTACGAGACCAAAACCCCAGCAATGTACAACCTGTTGTTCAATTCTCGCAATAGAATATGGGAATGGAAAATATGGCTTTTACACCAGTTAATATTTAAATAGTCTTGTCTTGTCTAAGAGAACATTGTTTGTATCAAACACAAATTTAGCACAAGTGAAAACACGGTATTACCAGAGCCTTACAAAAAGCAACCCTTTCAGTTTTGTTAAAGACAAGTTTTCATTTCATTTGGTGTTCTTTGGTGTTGATGCTAAGAGAAATTTTAGCCTCACTAGAAGTCCTGCAAATGAGTTTGTACAGGTTATTGTAGATATCGTAATTGTCACGGTGCATTTACATGTACTTGACGAGAAGTATTCATGACAAGTACTCAGTGACAGAACTACGTATAATTATTTGGAACCACTTAGCAATAATAGCTTGTATTCACAGTTTTGTTTAACAAATTACGACTGAGAGTTACCTTGTATATATATCAATTACCAAATATTATGTATAAGAGGCTGGCTAAATAATTTACCTTTAATATTTTTATGCATTGTCTCGTTTTAACATGATCATGTTTTGTGATTTGCTAAATAAAGCTCACGCCGAGCGATTTGCAGCAAAGCGAAAAACGTGCCGCTTACCAAAGCATTTTCACGCGCTTGACGTAAGCTGCAACAACCAATGGCACACCCCGCAAACATGTCACTGACGTAACTGCGGCGCTGTTCATGTCCAAGGGCAATGACTGGTGCATTGGTGAAGGAAAGTTTGTCAAGCGAGTTTGTCGTTGACGAATTTGTGTCTAACGGCGGCGAGGATTTGTGTCGAATTGACGAGTGGGTGTCTGTAGTTTGACGAAATTTCGACCGCATAAAACGCTTTCTATAGAGTAAACCACGGCACATTTGGCTTCGATGTTTTCTGATTGTGGAGCGTGGTTGTACATTACGAACAGCGGCAAATAAAACCAAGGCCAAATCTCTTAATTGCCAGATAAGTTCACAATTTATTCACCTATTTGTCGGCAAATGTAGTTTACCCGCATACCAAAGTAAACGTGAATAGCCAAGGCGGTCAAGCTTGAGTTCAAGAACAGGTATACAACTTACAACTAAGTGGGAACGAAAAGTAAGACGGGGACACTATACTGAACGAAAAAAACGACACGAGGATAATAAAAGAGAGGTACTAAAATGACAAATACAGAAGATACTTAGTATCTCAGTGAATGGTTTACTCAGTAACTTTAACAGTAAATTTAAGTAACTAATGACTTAAATCTCTTCTAGTTAGCCCGTGGCGTACTCTTCATTTCGTAATTAAAAATTATAGGGACCTGAGATTCAAATTGATCGACTGATTACGTTATCTGACTGATTAAGTATTAGTGGTATGGGACAGACGTGTATTAGGCGTGTGCTTAGAAGTCAAGCACAGTTAACGTTCTGAGCAGTCATGCGCTTTTTTTTCCCCATATTCTAAATTATCCCTTTTCAATTACGAGAAAAATAATGATATTAGGTGAAGGGAAAACGGAGTGTGCACAAACAAAAAAAAAAGAGAGAGAAGGAAAAAAGCAAGACCTGGAGAACATAAGTCCGTGAAATAACTTGAGGAGGGCACATATTAGTAGACTTGCTTTTAAGTCGACATCATTAGCCCTGGCCTGAGGAAAAGGCTACAATGGTTTAACTGCTTTTGGCTGTGGTTTGTCATGTGTGCGAACAAAGAAACCTCTTGAAAATCAACCTCCTGGGATGAAACAATAATTTGAAGGGCAAAGCAAGCATATTCGGGGAGAGGGAAGGGGAGAGATGTTTAAACCGCAGACCTCTAACCGCGCAGGATTAGCTTAGTCGGTAGAGCGCTTGACTGCAGAGCTGGAGGTCGCGGGTTCGATTCCCGGGGTCGGAACAATACTCAGGGTCTTAAAATAACTGAAAAATGAAGGTATTACCTTTGCCCTGCAAATGGCTAGACCCTCGCGTGACTCGGATGACCACGTTAAATGGCGGTCACGTCACGTCTCCAGTAGGAGACGTAAAAAAAGTGTCCCCAGTTAGTACTTTTGTGCTAAATACATTGACACTCAAAGAGAAGGCTTTTTTTTGTCAACCATTTTTATCGAGAAGTAATCTTTCATTTTCCCTATAAAAATTACCCCTTGCACAAGTTTTGGCTAAACCATTAGAGGCTTTTGCCAAGCTTTTACTAACATGGCTGGCTGAGTGATTTGCAAAGAGTGTCAAAGGCCAATGTTTTTCCCACTATTTTCCCTGAGTCATCTGGTGAAATCCATTTCCCTCTTACAACGCCCCTGTAAGCAAAGTGAACCTTTTTGTGTGGCTGCCTCTTGTTTAGCCCATTTTAGATTGAGAGAGTACCCTACACACTGAAAGTTTTTCCCCTTACATAAATTGCAAACGATGTTCAGCGTCTTTGAGTTATTAATGACATGATAAACCATCCACTAGGACTACCGAAATACTGGTAATCCCCTATAACTAAAACCAGCTAAGGGTGATCATCATAGTTTGACCGACTTGTCAGTCAAACAACTCGCAGTTTGATGAAGGGCTTGTGTAACTATGCTGGGAGGAAGTGACATAATGGAATATCAACAATTTATAATCTTCTACAACTATCAACCGGATTTGTAAACCTTTAACTGGCTTACAAAGGATCTTCCAGTCCTGGTCAGCCGTTGACAACATAAACAAGACTCGGAAAAAGCCAAACCTATAAAAGAGTAAAACTTAAGACTCAGATAGTGGTAACGATTTCTCCAGGTAAATAAATCAGACAGGTTTAATAGAAATACAGTTCTAATACAATTCTCGATTAGTCATGGTTAGCACCCCAATAGGGCGGCCATTGAAATGAAAGCTACCGTATTTGTTCGAATGACCGCCCTAGGCGCTTATTAAATTTTTGGACCTTGAGAGTGGGCTCTTATTCAATTTTCAACATTTTCAGCAAGTGTAGTATGTTTATTTTGCAACAAAACAATAAATGGTAATAACAAAACGCGAAGATGTCACAAAGCAAGGTTTGTGTCAAATACTTTGAAGAAAACTCCGTCTTCGGGGAAGTCTCTTATTAGAACTCATTCAATTTTTTGGGGATTGGGAGGAGAAAGAGGATGGGGTTGGGGTGGGCACTTATTTGAGTTTTCAGTGAGAGTGGGAGGGAGGTGGGGTGGGGTGGGGTGGGCGCTTATTAACTTTTTCTGCCTTTAGGATGGGCGCTTATTCGAGGTTGGGCGTGTATTCGAATAAATATGGCAATCTGTTCTTTCAAGAAATTTTGTGACTAAGTTGCAGAGGCTGGTTTTAACTGTTGTTCCTAAACCGATGACATCTTTCAAATTAAAACTTCCAATGATAGCAGCAGAGCGGTTTTTTCCCCTGCGGTGCTGTTTACTATACTGTAGAAGCGGATGTTCCTGCTCTTGAGTAGGTATATGAAGCTCTAAATTTGGACTTTTCAGAGTAGTACCTTCCCTTGTTGCTGCTAATTATAAGGAACAAGCGGTTATTCGTACGTCTGAACATCGACGAAACATTCCGAGGTACGACTATTCCAAAAAGACGTTTTATTAAGAACTTTTCTACATGTTGAATCAATGTTGACTTTGGTAAATCTCGGTTGTAAATGAGTCTCGATTACAGGGCTTTTCAAAAGAAATAGAGGGGAATGCCCTAAAAACGAGGCTGAGTATATGGTTGAATAAACTTAATTAACACCCGCCATCCAAATAACAAGCCCTAAAGGACTTGATCATTTTCACTGTTGATTTTGTAGATATATTAACTGAGCGAGAGAGCATTACCTGTTTGAGCGGAAGAGTCCCCGTTTCTTCTTTTTCAGAGGATGACTTAAAGGATACAACTTCCAGACCCACAATACGAGAATCTCCGTTAGCTGACTGGCAAACTCGACATATTTGTGGAATGAAGCAACAGTCCTTTTCAGGAACGAAAATACTGTTTAATTTAAAACCTACGATTGAATAAAGGAAGGGTCAGTACGCTTCCAACCATCTTCTAACCTGGGAAACCCCAGGGCCCTTTCTTATTATAAAAGATGGGTACTACAGGAACATACAGGGGGACAAAGTTAGCCGCATAGCCGCTAAAAGAGTGAACGGATAATAAGAGCCCAAGCTCCAAATGGTGTGCGGTTAGTACTCCATTTATGACCCTATGGAAGTTGTTTTGTGATCCCAGATGGCGGTCACACGTTACTCTGCCACGTATGTGCATGACCAACGAAGCGAAAAACATATGTTTATGCACTTGTTTGAGTCACGCCAACATATTATGGGTAAAAAGCTGGAGTGTTCACCTGTCTATCAAAAACATTTGCTTCTAAACTTTTCCTTGATTTTCAGCAGACAGAAAACCTGGGGGCTTTTTACTATCGTGTAAAATCTACGTGTCTAAATAAAACAAAGGCGATGAATGGAAGGTGGCGCGTAAACGTAAAAGATGAGCGAGGTTCCTCATTAGGACCAAAAGCCGTGAAATGCAAGGAGAACAGACAGCAGAGAGGAGCATATGCAAACTGTAATTAGGACTTTAAGGGTTAACGATTTGGTTGTAAAGGTAGGGTTAAAAAGGGTGGGATGAGACTTATCCAAGAGGGTGACTTAATAACCTCTCGTGCTTTAAAGGAGGGGCTTAAGTGAGAAGGGGAGGGTAAACAAAGGATTGACGATACCTCTTTTATCACAGTTATCGTTACTGGGAGGACATTTCACTTACTGACTACAAACACAGTAATAACAACAACACAGTAACAAAACGATACAATAAACCATGGATTCAAATGGAATAAAATGTGAAAAGCTGTACATCATACCTGGAGAAAGATCCTTTTGAAGATCGACCAAAGGACTTAAGTTTAAGGCCTGGCAAGATGCTGTGTCGATAACAAGAACGTTTTTGTCGTCCAAGAAACACCTCAATCTGTCGGGAATTTCATTTAGAGTAGGCTTGGAGGAAAAAGAACCTGTAAAGACCAAAATGAATCTCAGTCATAATGTACTACTTGCTATTGTCACAGTCAAATTTGGCGAAAAAGATTCTAACTGCTGACACAGCAGCTGGGAATGCCGTATAACCACACACACAGTAAGGTCGAGTAGGTTTTTACTAGAATGCGGTATTGAGGTAATTCTGTCATTGAAAAAAAAATGCCCTTCAAAATTTATGCAGGTGTGGCAAGCGGGGCGCTGAAATTGATTTTAAATCACAGTCAATACCGTCAATTATGTAGACTTAATTCATGAGAAAACAGGACCGTAGCTTAGTCGCGTATTTCAAACAAAGTCTCATCGCGTATTTCTCTTGTTTGCTCAGTTAAGCATGCGTAATGGGCGCTGTTTACTGTGATTAACAATGACATTTTTCATTTGAGATTATTTCCTCGCCCCCTTCTTGAAAAATTGCTCTCTTCAATTTAAGAAGGTGCTCACTAAGCACTTAACCATTTAACCATCTAAGCCCCGATATCCACTTACAAATTCTCCAAACTGACCTCCATACATTTCCTTAAAGAATTAGTTGAGAGAATTTGATAAAAGATCAAGGCATTTCCCCTGAGGTGATCATTTTATTAAATCTCATAACCTTTTTTTTCTGATGTATGAACATTGCAAGGATGGAAAAAACTGATGTTGGTCACTCTTGGGGCTTAAAGGGTTAATGGCTATTTCTTAGCAAAAAACTTCTTATTTTAACGCTCCCTTATTGAGTGGGTAAGCACTTTGTACTGGCAATCGCATGAGTTAAAGTTAGGGTTAGGGTTAGGGTTAGGCGCAGCAGCGTCTTCAAGAACAACGTCAATGAATCTGAATAAGGGTTTACATATCGCTCTCTAACGACAAGCGACACCTTGCTTACCTACTGGCTAGTATTTTGAAGCTTTATACTTCAATGTTCTTTTAAATAAACTGCGTTTTAAGGTAAGTGTTGTAGCAACAACAAGAAAAGCAGTTACCTGCAATAAGATTTTTCCCGCAGCGAGTACACGACAGGACTGGTCCACCGCTAACAACATCGACTTTTCTCTCCTAAAAGCGACAATCCATTTTAAATGCAGAATATAGCCGGGGGTAATAGGTGGGTGGAGAACTACTGTTTACTTTAGCAAGTATTCACTAAGTATTTAAAGTAGCTCTTCACTTCATACTCCCCATCTATTAGCTGTAGTATGCAGAGACAAAAACCAAGTTTTCGCTAAATGGTTCAGATGGCAATCACCTATCAGAAAGTGCCCCTATAATTGCAATAGAATACTCAAGTAGGAATTCCCTAAAACAATCAGAAGGCTCACTGTCGATTTACAGTGGCTTTGATGGTTAACTCGAAGCTCTACACCCCGTCAACTACCTGTCCGCGATAGATGTATATCGAGTTCATCTTACAATTTGTATTAGGAATGTGTACAAAAGACAAGAACACAAATCCTGAAATTCTGCCATCAGAGTACAGACTCGAACGAACGAGGCGGCCTAGTACAAACTCCACACACTTTTCCAGCGGAGAACGTGACACGAATTTACACTTTCTTTTTCTGCACAAATAAACCCAGTGTAATGATAAATGTCTTACCTTGCTTGTCAATTGTGGCGTCTTTTTTGTGTTTCCACTACTATTTGACGACCTACGAATCCTGGTGCTTCTTCTTGTAGCTTGCCGAACATTGGTCTGTATTTCAGAGACATTCTCCTTAGAGGTAAGTTCACTCTCTCGAGAAGACATTAGAACGTTTGTTTGGATACCGCTTTCAACCTTCGGTTCTACCAATTGCAAGCTACTTTCCCGACCTGCCGTCATGTTCCCTTTTACATCATCTAGAAAGTCGCGAGGCTTTTCTTTCTTTACTGTCAAGGACGGTTCATTGAAGTTACCACCGTTTGCCAATGCTCTTTCAACGGCGTTTTCACTTTTCCCTAGCGAAGGTCCAGAGAATTCATCTTCTTTCTTACACGAATCCACTGAATCATTGCCCAAAAAAGTATTTTGCTTTTCTAAGTTTTTTTCACTTTGTTTATTCCTGACAAGGTCAAGACATGAAGATTTGATATCTGTCGTGTTCTTTTCAGTTTGCGAGAATTTAAACTGATTTGACTCCTGCTGGACCGGAGACGATGAGGGAGTCGAATGAGGGGTCGTAAATAAAACCGGAGAGGAGGCTAGCTGCTCCTCTGACAGCGTCTCACTTTCAGGATCCTCGTTCGCTACACGGATTGGTTTTTGATTTTCCACCTTTGCGTCAGTTTTTAGTTCACTGCATTTCACTGGTGTCAAGGTGAAGCCATTTGCCGGGTTGTAATCAAGCACCAACGTCATTCCATTGAAATCTTTCCTCTCCTTTGTTCCCTGGTTTACATTTTCCCCTTTTTTGAAAACCAAAACCTTGGGATTGACGCTAGCAGAGCTCGAATTGGGAGGCTGAGAAGGTGTAAACAGAACATTTACTTTGTTTTGGGTCTGAACTTGTGCAGTGTTCGGTTTGAAGTTAACATTCTTTGCCGATGTAATTACACTGTTTGACACAGCTTCTGCGTTTACTTGAGCA
>CALNXK010000023.1:1145000-1177500 GCA_942486035.1 Porites lobata | reverse complement strand
TTGATTTCCACCCTTTTTCTTAAATGTCTAGCCAAGATTTCATTCAATCCAAAAATGACTCAATTAAGTTACAGTCCTTGATTCAATAATTATTTGCGTATTTTTGGATAAGTTTTCGGATGTTTTTAATGTATAAAATTTAGGAGGGGAGATGTTTAAATTTTTGGGAAAATAGGAAAAAACTGGATATGGGGGTTGTTAACAATTAACATATGAAGTGAATATTTAGTAGACAATTACCACATAGTCCACCACCAGAACAAGGTGCCTCTGATCCCATTAGCGACTAACTAGTTTATGTGTATAGCTTTTCTACCCTAATTTATTTCCTTTCCAAATCATCATCATTCCCCCAAAAAACCAACCGTAATGCACGGTTTAGGTGATGTTACACGGGACGATTCGCAACGACGATTTTTAGCCCAACACAGCGTTGCAATATTGGAACAATGTTGTAACCATTCGAAACAATGTCGCAACAATGTTGCAACGCTGTGTTGCGCTAAAAATCGTCGTTGCAAATTGTCTCGTTTAACATCACCTTTACACCGTTGAGACTGGCACTTAAGGAGATGTTACACGAGACGATTCGCAACGACGATTTTTAGCCCAACACAGCGTTGCAATGTTGGAGCAATGTTGTAACCATTCGAAACAATGTCGCAACAATGTTGCAACGCTGTGTTGCGCTAAAAATCGTCGTTGCGAATTGTCTCGTTTAACATCACCTTTACACCGTTGAGACTGGCACTTAAGGAGATGTTACACGAGACGATTCGCAACGACGATTTTTAGCCCAACACAGCGTTGCAATGTTGGAGCAATGTTGTAACCATTCAAAACAATGTCGCAACAATGTTGCAACGCTGTGTTGCGCTAAAAATCGTCGTTGCGAATTGTCTCGTTTAACATCACCTTTACACCGTTGAGACTGGCACTTAAGGAGATGTTACACGAGACGATTTGCAACGACGATTTTTAGCCCAACACAGCGTAGCAATGTTGGGACAATGTTGTAACCATTCGAAACAACGTCGCAACAATGTTGCAACGCTGTGTTGCGCTAAAAATCGTCGTTGCGAATCGTCTCGTGTAACATCACCTTTAAGGGAATTTGCACAAAGTAATCACTACATGAAATAAATAGAACTTGAATTAGCCTGCAAAACCAGCCTTCGCTCCTTTTGCGGCGAAGAGCGAAGAGAGATGGCTGTTTTTCGCAGGCTAAACTTGAATTAGCCTGACCTGGTTTAGTGCTCTGTAGGCTTGAATTTCATACCACTCGCTGCCTGTCAGAAGCCCTCGACTTGCTGCATACTGTGTGTTATACTTGCGCTTAAGCTCCACCTTAAATGTACATAAAACAAACCTTAAGACTTGAAGTAGTACTTTACTTGGCCGGCGACAAGTGATTTTCGGTTAATTTGCCCACAAGAAGGTAAAGCCCTGCAGCGAGAAAAGCGTACATTCCTGATCGCTTCAAGCTTTTAATAACGTGAGATGCAAGTATTGAAAACATATTTGTGGCGTATGAGGGAATTAAATTTCACTTAAGAGAGTTTCCTTCCGGTTAATTTCACTTATTACCATCAGATTTTCTCATTTTTGCTCATCGTTGGATAATAACCCAATAGGTCTTACCTGGATATCTTTCACATTAGGAAAAGGAATTCCAATCTAAGGAAGAAAAATGATTAACGCGGTTACAGATTACCATACTGAATGGCCGCGACATGACATCATAATGTTCTTAAACAAAACGTACACATTTACCGCCAGTTTAATCCTTCAGAATCGAGGAAAGTGATTACTTTTCCATAACATTAACTAGCTCAAAACAGACAATTTAAGTTCTATATTTCCCTTCAATGCAAAAACACTGAAGTATCAACAGTACTTTCATGCGATGTAACACGAGACGATATGCAACGACGATTTTTAGCGCACCACAGCGTTGCAATATTGTTGCAACATTGTTTCGAACGGTTACAACATTGTTCCAACATTGCAACTCCGTGTTGCGATAAAAATCGTCGTTGCAAATCATCCCGTGTAACACCGCCTTTGATGTCTGCCCAATATGAACGAAGGACAAGAGAGATCGTGGTAAGGAAGTGGAAGTATTTTAACAAGTATTTCATTACATATAAAAAGCCCCGAAAAAAAAATATTTGCGTCAGATTCGCATGGGATTCACAGTGGCTCCTGCATCTGCAATTCGTAATGGGGCTAACAAAAACCTGCTTAGCGGAAGGCGAAACCGGGAGAAAACTGCTCTCGCCCATTCTACTCGCTGCTTTACCGCTCATTCGAGCTCGCGCCTAAACACAAACCTCTAACTACTAACGCCAGCGAAGGATACAACGACCACATTAAAAGGGGATAAATTTTTTTCTTGCTGGCTTCTGTAAGCTTAGTTATAGAGTAAACTACAGATTGTAGGTACTCAGTAGTGTATAAACAATAAACCTATTTACTCCAAGCGAGCTTCACCGTAGCCAAGTACAAATGACCTCTAAGGGTTGATTTCTACTCTCACGTAATTTTTCCGTGCGAACGCACGTAAATGAAACAGGGGCAATGTATGAAAGGCCACGCGTAAACGTGAAAGTTGCGAGAGGTTCAACTTTTACGTTTACGCGTGTCCTTCCATACATTGTCTCTGTTTTCTTTACGCGCGTAAAATTTACGTGCGTGCGCACCTAAAAATTAGGCGACAGTGGAAATCCAGCTTTAGACTGCGCAAGAGACAAAGGCTCTTGTTAAAACGTTACCAGAGGTCCGCATTAGCATTGGCAAATCTTGTAGTTTTACGGTTAGAATTTCCTTATCTCTTAAATCTATCGTTAACCGTTGAAAAGTGGAAAAAGCTCCTTTTTAATACAAACATACGCTAGAATGACTTTTTCCTACTTGTTGCTTTTCTTCAACGACAAGTCTTAAGATAATATCACAGAGCAATTATAATGCAGTTAAAAGAAGTGTAAGTGTTATCTTGCTGGCGACCAAAATAAACTAAAAAAATGCAAAAATCTGAATTACGACAAGAACTCATATGATGGGGAGACTGTCTGAACATCTCTTAACTTTGGGTGAAGAAGGCTGCCATTAATGATAGGAACTCTCCCTTATTAAATACACACGCACCAAAACAGTGTCATTACATGTGGGTAAGGGATATTGTTATTCAAGGTTTAAATGTCTTAAGGCTCCAGTTTCGATCAATTTGCCGAGTTCATTACGCGCACATTCTCCTATGGCGTTGTGGCGTTGGTCAACTGATTCTAGCGACTTAAAGAGCTTTAAGAAATATACTATTGCCTTGCAATCAGATGATGGAACTTGACATTGCTGCAGGTTGATTCTGTTGCTAAAGTCGCCGTTTTCTTGCAGCTGTTTGGCCACGTATGTCACTGTGTCTTCGCTATTATACTCGAACAAACACTTCATCATGAGTAAAGTCATCTTCCCATTAACTTGAGCTGGTGTTGACAAAAGGGATTCTTTAAGACATTCAACATAACCCTCGACTGCTTCATTTGGCTGACCATGCAGCAATCCCAAGAGAAACTGCAAAATCAAGAACCAGCTTTCTTTTTCACTTTGCAAATAACGTTTGACCCTCGTTTTCAGCGCGGCGGGTTCCATTCTCACATTCTGTCGCTTGCCGTTTTCACCTGCTATTGCTTCCAACAAACAGCAGTTTCTTGTTTCAATCTCAAATTCTTCACTGCGGAATATATGTCGTTCTTCTCCTATCCCTTTTTCGGCTAGTAACCCGAGGTCACACAGAGTTTCTTCAACTGAATCTGAATAGGATTGCCATGGTGTAAACGGCATGAACACAAAAATTTCAAGGCTCTTTGTTACACGTCTGTTAGTCTAATGCCATTCGAGTTGTCTCGCTTGATTACACTCCTCAGAAAGTCACACACTATGTAGCAGAACACAGGAATGCGACATAACGACAGCAAATGCGAACTCGCGCCGATGTACTCTTTCACTGCTGTTGCTATCGCGTTATCCTTAGCTCCCTTACAATAGTTATCCACCCATTTGTACACTTTCTCATCGGTAAATTCCTGAATGCGGGCTATCCTATCAAGATATGGGAACTGAAATATTATATTGGGTCTACTCGTTGTCAACACAGTTGCCCCGCGAAGAAGCTTGTTCTGTAGTATTTTGAGTTATAGTGCCGAAACTGGAATTTTCGCTGTTACACTATTCTCATAGCCTGCCTCATTATTCTCAGTGCAGCTTTGTAGATGCTTGAATTCATTCAATCCATCAAATATGAGTAGCACTTTCACAGGGTTATCCACCAACTGTCGAAAAACGGTTTCAACGATACCCTCTGAACATGCACCTCGATTCAATAAACCCTTCCGAGACATGTTGCTAGTTTCTTCAGAATTGAACCAACTGAATTTAAACAAGAACGCAAAATCAAAACTGTCAAGAGGTGTTTTACTCCAATCGCGCGACAATTTCTGGCACAACAAAGACTTTCCTCTTCCAGGGGCACCAACAACAAGAACTTTTGAAGCGGTTGGAAGGTATAAATCGTCGTATCTATAAATCAACTCACCATTGTTCATCTGTAGTGCAACATCTACGAAAATGTCATCTAGTAACAATCTGTTCTCACAGTGACCTATTAAGGCCTTCTCCGTATTTACTGAAGTCAGTTTTTGCATATAAATTCTGACTCGACGGATCGATGCTCGCTTGAAAAAATAATATGAATAGAACTCAATATCAACAGTGAAGTTCCTATGAATACGTTTCTTACGCACCAGGTAAATAATTTCTACAGACAGAACAAGAAACAAACAAAAGATGTTTAGCATCAAAACCAGCATAGACACGACGGTCTTGTCTTTAGCGAGTGAATTGGGGCAGTGAAAAGAAGGAGACGTTCCTTTAAACTCTGAATTCCAGCATGAGACATTCGGCTGTAGTGAGAGAACACAGTAAAATTCGGTGGGAAATATGAATGGGAAGAACACTGAGTTATGTAACACTACGAACAAGATCGTTAGTGCTAGTCGAGCAACCAAGCAAGACAAATATAACCGAAATATTCGCCTCGGGTGTTGCTTTTCTCTGGAGAATTCTGCTTCCAATACGTTAAACCGAGGCACAACGCGAGCTAAAGCTGTTTGCAACCAACAAGAATAAAACAGGGAAACAGTCAAAATTAAAGCGGATTTCACTAACACGACACCCCAGAGTGGTAGACGACAATTGTACTGCAGGTCATACTTCTGATAACACTTGTCCTGAAGGAATTGATTATTCCTCTCGTCAGACTGGATGTCGAAGGTAATAGTGCACTGAAACTTTTCCTGTTCTCTTGATCCAAAGTTTCTGCGACTGCTGTTAAGGAAACTCCAGCAGCAAGGTAGAAAATAATCAACACATAACCAAACAATGGAAACTTGCTTGGAGGTAAAAAATCCTTCAAAAGTCCTAAGTACAACATGTCGCAAAGACAGAACGATGGAGGCGAAATGGGGGAAAAGATCAGGAAGATCTTTTGTAAATAAAGAAGACAGACAGCGAAGGGGTGACACAGGCCTTTTAAGTTCGATTTTAAGTATTTTGAGCCACAGAATGCCTTTCTTGCTGAGCGAATGACAATCAAACCTTCCCATCTGTAAACGCAGCTGATGAAATGCTCTGTTTTAAATTTAAATACCAAAAAACACTTTCACTTTGTTTGTACATGAAGCCAAGCATTGACATGTCGTCTTTTGAATCCTTGATTAATACATACAGTTATTGCATCTTTTTCTTGCCACACAAGTTACTGTACTCCGGGTTTTATTTCGTCTGAATGGATCAATTAATACTTTCATGAAATCATAAACACGAAAACACATTTTGCAGGGCTAAAAAAGCAAAATGGGTTTGTTTTTGTGCCAATATTCAGTTATCACATGTGCGTACGAACGTAACGCTAATCCTTTCAAATACTGGTCAAACAAATTTATGTTTTTGTGTATTTACTTAATGAAAAAGCCCTCGTCTTCTCACAAGCTCGCTAAACCATAATCTAGTTGTAACGAAATTAGTTCATTTCTGAAAAAAAAGTTTTTTTTTTTCAGTGACCTACAGTTCACCTCATTAATTAAGTGATTTCCCCCAAAGATAGAGATTGTTAATTTTAGCAGCGCAAGTTTCAAAATATTACTCATGCTAAGTCAGCGTGGGTGGCAATATAGCCTGCGAGCAAGCTCTCCTATTTGGGCAAGCGAAGCGAGCCTCGCGAGAACGCGCGAGCGAGGGGCCGAGAAAAGAAGAGCTTGCAACCATCCCTTTCATATTTTCATTTCCACCCCGGAAACCCCGGGACTCCGCAAAGCGTGAAAACTGTCACCGCAAACGTGCCGCCTGTCAAGTAAGTTTAGACAGCCGAGGGCGCGTAGAATTATTTATTTATAAATCGCTTTCGCAACTGCATCAAGGCAATGTTTTTAATCACTGATATGTTTTTTTTTCCACGGGGACATCGAACTTCAACGTGTCCGCTCGTTTAAGAACTCACTACTTTGATTCTCGTTTCGTTTGTTTTTGAAAAGTCGTCCATACTGCAGTGTAGAAGACTACTCCCCATCGCAATCACCAACAAAAACATCATATATTTGTCCGTCTGGAACCGGAGAAAAGCGTTTTCCTGCACTTGGTTCTCTTAAGGTTTACTCCAGTTGCTTCCAACTCTTTCTCTTTTCCTTCTTTACGGTCAAGCTACACAGCTACACTGTCAAGTACATGTTTCTGAACTTTTCTACCCAGCAGAATTCAATCGCGCGAAGAAACCGATGTTGGAAGACAGCGCTTTAGTCACTCTTCACTTTCACTCTCCCGGTTTTCAGAACTAAACAAGGCGCTTGACACAAATATATACAACTGATTCATTGTCCTTCCTCAAGAACTACAAACTCAGTCCGACTTATCCTCGGCGCGCAATATTCTCTTTGCGAGAATTACATCAAACGAGCCCGTCTGTATTAAGGGCTGAAACAAGTTCTCGGTACCAATCTGATCCCCCTGAGAACCAAATTTGAAACACAGACGAAGCGGGTGCCAGCTTGGCCTGTTATCAATCAACTTTAATTTCCGGAACGTCATTTTTCAGCCAATGGTATTTCCCTTGGTATGGGCGAAGTACAAATGAAAATTTGAAAGGGATGGTTGCAAGCTCTCCTTTCGCCGGCCCATCGCGGCTCCGCCGCTCGCTTCGCTCGCCCAAATAGGAGAGCTTGCTCGCAGGCTAGTGGCAATACAATACGCCTCCTCTCGATCTGATCTATTTTTACTTTACGACCATTATTCACTAAACTGTTTTTCACGCTAATTCAGCTGTTCTTTCGCACACAACTCACTCATCCGAAACATTGTATTTCCTGACAACTCTTCTTTAATGCATTTGTCGTTATCATGAACAAAAGTGCTCTAATTTCACCTCCAGTTGTAGATATTCTGTTTCCTGGCACAAGTACTCTAATTTTGCGTCAAGACAAACAGTTGTCAATAATCCTTTAATTGAAACACTGCATGCAAATAGACATAATCGATATGCCATCATCAACCCACCATTCATGAATATTTTTCGATCGATGTTCTCATGCCAAGAGAAACAGCTGCAGCGAAGCGACTCGCCAGTTGACCACTGAAACCGTGTCGTTCGATTTTAAGAAAATGGAAGGAGTAAAACAGCTTTTGAATCCGACCCGCTTTAGCATATTTGGCTACACCATAGTTGTACTTTTTGCTTCGACTGGAATCGCTTTCATTGGAATAACAAGCAAGTTACGAATCAGCGAAAGGAGAAAATTTCTATGCGATTTCCCCGACGGTTTGTCTGGAAGGAATTTTCATCAGGCGCAGTGTTTTGAAAAGTACGAACGACAATACAATTCTCCTCTACCTCTCTACGGATCTGTACTTTTGAGTTTCTCGGTTGTTCTTTTTGTTTGCTTCATTTACTCTTGGTGTTGTGTTAAGTCTTGGATCGACAAACTAGAAGCGGTGTTAACACCAGACGCGGAAAATCCACGTCCAAGACCAAGAGTCAAATCTCGTCGAATCTTCAGTTTTTACTTCCTCCATCTTGCAGCACGTTTGGTACTGGGGATTGCGCTAACAGCAGTTCAAAAATTTATAATGCATCCATCTAGATTTCCGGTAGAATTCACTTGTGTTTTAAAAGCAACTCAACCAAGGAATGTGACGGGAAATAAGGAGACGCAGGCTCTATGTCACAATCCAGTCGCCTCTGAAAAGAACACCTGCTTAGCAGCAGTATGGATACTGCAATCAGTTTTTGCATTTCTCGTACTTGGGGAAATGCTTTACCTCGCATTGAGAGCTTTAAAACATCCTACCTTCACCTTTGACTCAGAATTCTGTGTAAAGTACTTCTTCCACAAAAGCGCAACTGCCGTGACATCAGGTGGGTTAAGAGAGCGCATGAAAAAACGAATTTTACAACAAACAGAGCTTCTAGAACCACTAATCCACTGTAACGATGAAAACGACGGCGAAGGAAGGATTTACTTAGACGACATTTTTCTCGATGTAGTCATCTACACTGGAAGAGCAAAGGAAGAGTTTTTGAAGCAGTGCGAAAGACACCTAATATATGACTTCTATTTGAAGCCTGAAAGTCAGCGAGGATCAGTTGTGGTAAACACGCGCGCGGAGTTATTTCTTCCCAACGTGGACGTTCAAAACCCACGAAAAATCCTCGTTATTGGTCGACCAGGAATCGGAAAATCCTTGCTGTGCCAGAGACTATTACGTGACTGGAGTAGGGGAGAACTCTTTCACGACAAGAAGAGGCAATTTAAGTATGCTTTCTTGTTTCCATTTCGATCGTTTTTCGCAAAGTCAGATGAGAAGATCTGCCTTCGGAAATTACTTACTCGAGCTAGCAATCTCGATGGAGACCTGGACGATCACGTCTTTCAAGAAATGTTAGATCACCCCGAGAAGATTCTTCTTGTATTTGACGGCTTGGATGAGTTCAAAGACCACAAAAGCTGCACCGTGAACGACGCATCTCGATACGGGAACAGCTATTCAGAGGAAATGTCTGCTTCTGCCTTGTATGTGAAATTGCTCCAGGAACTACTGTTACCTGGAGCTGCGGTGCTCACCACAAGTAGACCAACCGTTCTTGAAAGTCTAGGAATCTCATTATTTGAGCGGACTGTGGAGATTGTGGGCTTTACAGAAGAAAGGGTTCGTTCTTATGTTCAGAACTACTGCAAGCACGACAAAAACATGACAGCAACAAGAATGTGGGAACACATCCAACATAATTTGACCCTTTTGTCTCTATGTTACATTCCCGTGAATTGCCGCATAGTTTGCTTTCTCCTGAAGGAGCTAATCAAGCTAAGCTATCAAAACAGCATCGCTTTACCCACAAGACTCACAGAAATTTACCAAGGAGCATTAAGACTGCTCATTTTCAAGCATCACCCAGAGTATCGGGAAAAACCATTTCTCGGAAATGAAGGCTTTTCAGAAACAGTGGAAAAACACTTGAGCGATCTCGGAATGCTGGCAATGAGAGGAATAACAGAAGGGCGAATGATATTTGGATTGAAAGAAGTAGGCGAGATGAAAAATTGCGGTTTGCTTACCCAAATGCCAGACTACAGAGTGTCTCTTGTCGAGTTCGAACAATGCTTTTGCTTCACTCATCTAACTCTACAGGAGTTTCTTGCCGCACGAGAAATAGCGAAAATGGATCCGCATAAACTCTCTGAGTTCATCGCTACTAATGCTGAAGATCCACGGTGGCACTTGGTCATTCAGTTTGTCGCAGGGCTTCTCCATGGTCAAAAAAATGAAGTAGCTAACAGCTTCGTCTGCCGACTTCAGGATACATTGCTTTCGACGTGTTTCAACAGAAAGAAGGCTTTGCTTATGATGAAGTGTTTATACGAATACAACGATGAAGCTACTGTGAACAGAGCGGCGTTTGAGCTACAAAGAAAGAACAATTTTGACAAGGAGATTCGTCTGGTAAATAGTCAAATCACACCTACGGACTGCGTGGCAATCGTGTACTTTTTAAAACACATTGACTCTATAGACTACAAACTTGACTTGAGCCGCAATTTTATCGGGGAGGGTGGATGCAACGAACTTGCCAAGCTGCTATCGGAAGGAGGTCCCGTAAAACTACATATTCCAGAAAACAAGATCACGGATCAGGGTTTAAATGCCCTTGCACAGGCCATTACATCGGACAGGTGTAAACTAAAGGAGTTAAACATCATACTGAACGACTTACTGAGTCCTGAAGGGTTTTCCCATCTCTGGGAATCATTTAAGAACAGAAACTGTAAAGTCATTCGTTTGCGTCTTGGAGGAGACCAGGTAACGGACAAGGTTATATCGCAGTTGTGCGATACAATGGAGAACGTGAGTTGCAAACTGTCTATACTGAGTATTTTTAGCGAGGAAGTAGCAAATGAAACTGTTTTACTACGTTTGTGTAAAACGCTTAAACACCCAAATTGTCAATTGACCGATTTAAGTATCGACTGTAACAGAGTGACCAATGAAGGTGTTTATCACATCTGTGATGCACTGGAGAATCAGCATTGTAAACTCACTGATTTACATCTCATCAGCAACCGCTTGACTGCAGTAGTGGTGCCTCTACTTTGTAAGGCTATACGTCACAACAACTGCAAACTCACTAGTCTGAAAGTTACATCGTGGAACATTATGTGGGACAAGGGAGGCAAAGACCTGCAGGACGCCTTAGAAGCAAAATGCCGTGCTCAAACTCAAATATCCCCCCAAAAGTGATCGCAAGAGACTGGAGGCAGGTAATTTCTCAAGTTCCATACAACTGTACAGTGGAACCTCGATATAACGAACCTCTATATAAAGAAGTCCTCGAAATAACAAACGATTTTCTTCAGCCCAGCCAAAATTACAGTAAAATGTATGGAACAGAACCTCGATTTAACGAAATCCTCGTTATAACGAACACAGTCCACAAGCGCAAACATAACATTTACCTCGATATAACAAATAAATATCAGCATATGATAAAAGATGAAATAAATGCCAAACAGGCCAACATGTGAACAGTAGTTTTCAGCAGTTTTGTTTGCCTGTTCTTACGTTTTTAGTTCCGTAGCTTTGTATAGCGGGGTATTGAAATGTTACAGTAAAACCTCTATCAGGCGAACACCTTCGGAACCTTCCAAAGTGTCCGATTAATAGAGGTTCTAAAAATTGCGCAATGTTTGTTAACGATCAACATTCAACGGTCACTCTGTACGGTGATAAAGTTGCGTGTTGTTAAAGAAGCTATCTAGAGTTCAAGTTCATTACCTTTCATTACGAACTTTAATTTGTTTTGCAAATGCAAAACATTAACTGATTTTAGTACCTATTGCAAGGACGTAATCCAATACTACTACTGTCAATTCAGTCTGGTGTCCGCTTTAACAGAGGCTTTTAACAATGGAAATTAGCCAAATACAACTCATGTGTCCGCTGAATAAGGGCTCGTTATAAAGAGAAATATCAGACGTTCGTTTGGGGACCCAGCTTAGTGTCTGCTTAATAGAGGGTATCCGCATAATTGGGGGTCCGCTTAATAGAGGTTTCACTGTATTTCAGTAATTTTTCAAACCCGGAAATTCTGGGTATTGTAAATTAGTTATTAACTATCACTCGATACAACGAAAAGTTTGGTGGTTTTCCCGAAAATTCGTTAAATGGAAGTGTCGAGGTTCTACTGTAATTAGGGACGCGCGATTGCTTAAAAAAATGTCCGCTCGTATTATATGCTAAATCATCGAATAAGAGGTTTATTATTCCACTTTAAAAAAATTGTTATTTTCATTGGCTTCTATTTCTTTGGTAAGAGTATTCAGAAACATCCTGATTCCGTCTGTGAGAGTGACGTTAGAAATACGTCATCGAAATGGAAACAAGCCAAAGGGTAAAAATACGAGGAAAGAAGAAAATCGAATAAAACAAATTGCAGGTAGCCCCGCCGGGATTTGAACCTGCACTCCAACTTCCTCCGGTGCAAAATGTGAAGCCTCGTACCACTGGGCCATGCGACCACTGCCATTCACACTGTTTGAACTTGTGGAGGAGTATTTATCATGACTTCAAAGATACAATTGACGAAAAATTGCTTAAACAAGTATTTCCAAGCCATTTCGCATTATTTCCGTGTTTATTCATTCTTGGGCTTTATAAAGGCCGCTCGATGAACGCACTCGTCTTCTTTCGCCGCACTCGCTGAAGTTCAGGTCGCCGGTTTTCGCCCTGTTGTAGGCCGGTAAAACCAGGACACTATAGTGTATTACGACCTCGTATTTTGCGCGTTCTCTTGACCTTATGTGGTAAAATGACATAATAGTGGAATAACAACAACAGTTAATGCATCTTGCTCTTGCCACACAAGTTACTGACTTAAGTGAGTAGGTGTATTCCTGGTTTTATTTCGTTTGAATGGATCAACTCATACTTAACATGAAATCATAAACACGAAAACACATTTTGCAGGGCTAAAAGTGAAAAATAAATTTCTTTTTGTGCCAATATTATCAAATGTGCGTACGGTCATGACGCTAGTCCCCTTCAAAATATTTGTCAAACTAATTTATGTTTTAACTTAATAAAAAAACCCTCCTCCCAACCAGCTCAATTTTGCAAACCATTATCTAGTTGTAACAAGAACGCGCTAACAGCGCCATTCAGTCTCGCTTGGAGATTAGATCGAGAAATGAGGAGCCATTAATTCTACACGAAACAGGATTTACTCGATAAAGGTTTTTTACTTCCTACTTTATCGACGTCGATACTTTTCACTTGCTTCTGAATTCATTTAGTACACGTGTTAGCGACGACCTGAAATACGTCTGCGTTCGCAGGCTATGCGCGTGTATAAATACACGAAAATTCAAGGGCCTCGATTCCAGAGAAATTACGTCATTGGCAGAGATCAAAAAAGTGATTTACATGGCACGTCATTTCAATCATCGCCGAAAATAAATCGCATGCTCATCATAAGAGCCAATTGCATACAGTGAAAGTTTACAACACCCGACCATCGCAGTTTTCATTTTGCTAATTAAAATTCTTATTTTTTTCGACCGCTCAGTAGTGTGTTCACTTGTTTCAAAGTAATCAACGCTTTCAAGCGATAGACACGTTGCTGAAAAGCTCTAAATGTAATCTTTCCAAAGCTTTCTTCGCAAAACATGCTTTTCTTCGCTCTCGCAGCTTAGTCCCAGTTTCCACAGTCTTTGCAAGGAACGCCTGGCACAATGACCCCCCATTTGTATATAAAATACGACGAAAAAGCCCGGGGGGTACTTCCAGAAAAATTGGGTAGGGGTGTGCGGCACGCTTCCTGAAACCCCTACCCTATTTCAGACCAAAATCTGTGATTTTCTCTACCCTATTTCAGACCTGAAGCCCTAAAGCCCGGCGCAAGACAAACTGTTACGGCACGTACACGGTTGGCGTAAACGTTAAAAGGGAAATGGTCTTATCGCCAAATGAAGAAGAAGTAGCTTCTTCTAAAAAACATACCCAATTCAAGAATAGGAGTGCCAAACCACACCGTATTTCAGACCAAAATGGTCAAAATTGATACCCTATTTCAGACCAAAACGGCTAAAGAAACTTAACTTTTGGCGCCGCACATACTTATATAGTCTATATAAGGGACTACCCGCCCTTCCCCCGCGGGGGCGAAAAACGCTTTACCGATCATAAGTCTCGCTGCTTACGCAAGCGAGACGAATGAATCCATTTAATTTGCTTAAAAAGCAACAGAAAAAAAAAACTCGTACAATTATTCGTTTTCACCGACCTATAGTTTATAAAGATATCTTATCCGCATTAATTAATAAGGGCAGCTTTGGTTACTACACGTATTTAGTATTTTTGTGCCTTAAACCCCGTATTAATTAAGCGATTTCCCCCAAAGATAGTGATTGCTAATTTTAGCAGTGCAAGTTTCTAAATATTACTCATGCTAAGTCAGCGTGGATGGTAATATAATACGCCTCCTCTAGATCTGATCTATTTTTACTTTACGGCCATTTATCATTAAGTTGTTTTTCGCGCTGTTCTTTCGCACAAAACCAACTCAATCCGAAACATTTTACTGCCTGATAACTCTCCTTTAATTACTCCTGTCGCTATCATGAGCAAAAGTGCTGTAATTTCACCTGCGGATATTCTGTTCTCCAGCACAAGTACTCTAATTTCACGTCAAGACAAACAGTTGTCGATAACCCTTTAAACAAATATCAGGGGCACCCAACGTCAAGGATAAAAGGGGATAAAAATATGACTATATCTACCTTTTAAATACTAAAATACTTTAACAATGCTATGTTTTAGTGGTTTTGAACTATATATATATTATATATATTATAGGTATAATTGATTTGCCATCAATAACCCAATATTCATGAATATTTTTCCATCGTTGTTCTCATGTCAAGAGAAACAGCTGCAGCGAAGCGACTTGCCATTTGATCACTGAAACCCTGTCGTTCCCTTTTAAAGGGGCTATGTCACCCCACACGCATGCGCGAGCCAATGAAAACAAACTTGAAAAAGTTGGCCCATCTTTTTCAAGTTCTGTCGGAGATTTTGGAAGGCTGTTTTTATCTGTCTAAATCTCAGCCATCGTTCGATAGTTAGCGAAGTTTTGTATTAAGAATCGTTCTATGGTGATTACAGAATAAAGTTTTGGCGTTATTTTGAAATTGTTTGCCTGTGGAATGTTTTTACGTGGATTTACTGTGTTCTCTTATCAGCGGCCGTTGTAATGGCAGAGTTAATGACGGCTACTCCACAATGAGTGATGGAATCTTCCCTATAGTTCACAGAACCTTTCTATTGAGTTATTTTAGAGGTTGCTGGCTCTTGGATTTTTCTTGTGCTCAAAATATGTCGACATATAATGAAGCGGCTATCGAGTTGGCGGCGGCCGTTTTTGGTAAACGATTACAAGAGCATCAGGCCATGAGTTTCGTGACCAAACGAAACTCCTGGCGAAGGAAACATCATAAAATTCGGCTAGATTCCTTCTTGTATTTATATGGATTCACGGCAAAGATAAACACGACCGTTTGCTCGTCCAGATTGTTCTCAACGGACTTAGAGAGGCACCTTAGTACGAGTTAGATCCTGTAAATGCCATGTTTTTGAACTGTTTGTGTTCGAGCATATTTTTGGAAAATAGCAGAGTTTACTTTCCCTTTTTATCAACGGACTGCTTATAGTGGAGTAGTATACCAATGATGCTTGGTTCTGTTTTTCTCGACGCCGCAGTGATTCGGCACGATCGAACAATTTTGCGCGATACCTTATTATAGGAAATTAACGCTCCATGAGATTAAGGTATTGGAAATTAACGCGAATTTAATGGAAAACGACTGTCGAATAAAGAAAATTAACGCGAAAGAGGAGGTAGAATTTCATAAAAAGGAAATCAACGCGATTATCTTGGCCGAAATCAAAGGAGAAGATATTGACATCATTTCTGACAGCGACAACGATGAAGATGGACTCGAAGTATTGTAAACCTTCGCCTTAGCTTTTGTGAAAGATGAAAAATAAACGGTAAATGGAAAGAAAGAAAACTTGTAGTTAATGTCTTTTTAGGTGTCAAGAATGTCTGGACAGGTTCCAAAATTGGGGTTAAAATACTGGAAATTAAGAGCGCGGAAATTAACGCTCAACAAAATCAACGCCAATTTTAACGATTCGCGTTAATTTCATGGAGCGTTAATTTCCTATAATAAGGTAATGTATGTTTCCCTAAGATCAAAACAAAGACTTGATGTCCGGCGTTGCTAAAACGAGGGTAAGGGTAACACCAAGGGTGGGGGTGAGGGTAAGGGTAAGGGTAAGGGTGGGGGTGAGAATTGTTGTGGGAATTCAAATTTAGATTTTCATCCAAAATTTCTCCCTCCCCCAAAATTGTCTTCTTTATACTTTATATTTCATTGAATTTTACAATTCGTACGTCTTGGACTTGGCGCGGTTTGAAGACCATACATTTGCCTTTTTTAAGGGAAAGTGTTAGATGTACAGTTTGTTCGTCTCCAAATGTGACATATCTGAAAGATTGTCGGCATATTTTTTGAGGTCTTCCTCAACTCTTGGACTGATTTTTTTTTCTCCAGGCTTTGTCCGCAGAAGAACGCAATTTCTGTGAAAAAATTTCTTTTTTGTGCTGAACAAAACCAGTAAGAGTAACGGATGAATGATCGCTGCATGATCATCGATACAGTTATGTTTCCATACGCTTTCACCCTATCCTCACCCCCACCCCCACCCTTACCCTTGGTGTTACCCTTACCCTTACCCTTACCCTCACCTTCCACCCTCCACCTTACCCTTGGTGTTACCCTTACCCTCGTTTTAGCAACGCCGGTTTGCTCGTCCAGATTGTTCTCAACGGACTTAGAGAAGCTCCTTAGTACGAGTTAGATCCTGTAAATGCCATGTTTTTGAACTGTTTGTGTTCGAGCATATTTTTGGAAAATAGCAGAGTTTACTTTCCCTTTTTATCAACGGACTGCTTATAGTGGAGTAGTATACCAATGATGCTTGGTTCTGTTTTTCCCGACGTCGCAGTGATTCGGCACGATCGAACAATTTTGCGCGATAATGTATGTTTCCCTAAGATCAAAACAAAGACTTGAAGTCTCTTGTTCTATCAGCATCTAAATTATAAAATCACTAGCGACAGACAAGTCTAATTGTTAATGATTTGAAACAGTCTTGGTCTTTATCTTCGGTCTAGCGTCTTTTGTAGCTCGTTTGTAAAATACAACTTCGATTTATTTTGTTGAATAAGACAATATGTTGTTGTTGAATTTTTGTTTGCGCACTATTTTATGAATGGCTCGCGTTTTTACTCCAAAACTACAAGTAAAATTGTCGTCACAATTTTATTCTTGATCTAGCTTAACCAGAGAAGAAACGTTCCGTAAATTCTATCGAAATATCCCTTATCTAAACCCATTTCGCTTGTTAACCTCTCTAAATTCAGAGCCTTGGACATGACAGAGAACATGGAGAAAGTCACGCGTTAAAAACAATAGAATTTTGACAGTTGAAAGTAATTTGCATAACCTCAGAGCGCACATGGAGAAAGTCACGCGTTAAAAACAATAGAATTTTGACAGTTGAAAGTAATTTGCATAACCTCAGAACGTATGTTCTACAGCTGACATAGCCCCTTTCAACAAATATCAGGGGCACCCAACGTCACGGATAAAAGGGGATAAAAATATGCCTATATCTACCTTTTAAATACTAAAATACTTTAACAATACTATGTTTTAGTGGTTTTGAACTATATTCTCGTTGGGTGCCCAGGAGATATGCAAATAGGTATAATTGATTTGCCATCAATAACCCAATATTCATGAATATTTTTCCATCGTTGTTCTCATGTCAAGAGAAACAGCTGCAGCGAAGCGACTTGCCATTTGATCACTGAAACCCTGTCGTTCCCTTTTAAGAAAATGGAAGGAGTAAAACAGCTTTTGACTCCAACCCGCTTCAGCGTATTTGGCTACACTATAATTGTACTTTTTGCTTCGACTGGAATCGCTTTCATTGGAATAACAAGCAAGTTACGAATCAGCGAAAGGACAAAATTTCTATGCCATTTCCCCGACGGTTTGTCTGGAAGGAATTTTCATCAGGCGCAGTGTTTTGAGAAATACGAACGACAATACAATTCTCCTCTACCTCTCTACGGATCTGTGCTTTTGAGTTTCTCGGTTGTTCTTTTTGTTTGCTTCATTTACTCTTGGTGCTGTGTTAAGTCTTGGATCGACAAACTAGAAGCGGTGTTAACACCAGAAGCAGAAAATCCACGTCCAAGACCAAGAGTCAAATCTCGTCGAATCTTCAGTTTTTACTTCCTCCATCTTGCAGCACGTCTGGTATTGGGGATTGCGCTAACAGTAGTTCAAAAATTTATAATGCATCCATCTGGATTTCCTGTAGGATTCACTTGTGTTTTAAAAGCAACTCAACCAGGGAATGTGACGGGAAATAAGGAGACGCAGGCTCTATGTCACAATCCAGTCGCCTCTGAAAAGAACACCTGCTTAGCAGCAGTATGGATACTGCAATCAGTTTTTGCATTTCTCGTACTTGGAGAAATGCTTTACCTCGCATTGAGAGCTTTAAAACGTCCTACCTTCACCTTTGACTCAGAATTCTGTGTAAAGTACTTCTTCCACAAAAGCGCAACTGCCGTGACATCGGGTGGGTTAAGAGAGCGCATGAAACAACGAATTTTACAACAAACAGAGCTTCTAGAACCACTAATCCACTGTAACGATGAAAACGACGGCGAAGGAAGGATTTACTTAGACGACATTTTTCTCGATGTAGTCATCTACACTGGAAGGGCAAAGGAAGAGTTTTTGAAGCAGTGCGAAAGACACCTAATATATGACTTCTATTTGAAGCCTGAAAGTCAGCGAGGATCAGTTGTGGTAAACACGCGCGCGGAGTTATTTCTTCCCAACGTGGACGTTCAAAACCCACGAAAAATCCTCGTTATTGGTCGACCAGGAATCGGAAAATCCTTGCTGTGCCAGAGACTATTACGTGACTGGAGTAGGGGAGAACTCTTTCACGACAAGAAGAGGCAATTTAAGTATGCTTTCTTGTTTCCATTTCGATCGTTTTTCACAGAGTCAGATGAGAAGATCTGCCTTCGGAAATTACTTACTCGAGCTAGCAATCTCGATGGAGACCTGGACGATCACGTCTTTCAAGATATGTTAGATCACCCCGAGAAGATTCTTCTTGTATTTGACGGCTTGGATGAGTTCAAAGACCACAAAAGCTGCACCGTGAACGACGCATCTCGATACGGGAACAGCTATTCAGAGGAAATGCCTCCTTCTGCGTTGTATGTGAAATTGCTCCAGGAACTACTGCTACCTGGAGCTGCGGTGCTCACCACAAGTAGACCAACCATTCTTGAAAGTCTAGGAATCTCATTATTTGAGCGGACTGTCGAGATTGTGGGCTTTACAGAAGAAAGGGTTCGCTCTTATGTTCAGAGCTACTGCAAGCACGACAAAAACAACACGACAGCAACAAGAATGTGGGAACACATCCAACAGAATTTGACCCTTTTGTCTCTATGTTACATTCCCGTAAATTGCCGCATAGTTTGCTTCCTCCTGAAGGAGTTAATCAAGCTAAGCTATCAAAACAGCATCGCTTTACCCACAAGACTCACAGAAATTTACCAAGGAGCATTAAGACTGCTCATTTTTAAGCATCACCCAGAGTATCGGGAAAAACCATTTCTCGGAAATGAAGGCTTTTCAGAGACAGTGGAAAAACACTTGACCGATCTCGGAATGCTCGCAGTGAAAGGAATAACAGAAGGGCGAATGATATTTGGATTGAAAGAAGTAGGCGAAATGAAAAATTGCGGTTTGCTCACCCAAATGCCAGACTACAGAGTGTCTCTTGTCGAGTTCGAACAATGCTTTTGCTTCACTCATCTAACTCTACAGGAGTTTCTTGCCGCTCGAGAAATAGCGAAAATGGATCCGCATAAACTCTCTGAGTTCATCGCTACCAATGCTGAAGATCCACGGTGGCACTTGGTCATTCAGTTTGTCGCAGGGCTTCTCCATGGTCAAAAACATGAAGCAGCAAACAGCTTCGTCTGCCGACTTCAGGATACATTGCTTTCGACGTGTTTCAACAGAAAGAAGGCTTTGCTCATGATGAAGTGTTTATACGAGTACAACGATGAAGCTACAGTGAAGAGAGCGGCGTTTGAGCTACAAAGAAAGAACAATTTTGACAAGGAGATTCGCCTGGTAAATAGTCGAATCACACCTACGGACTGCGTGGCAATCGTGTATTTTTTAAAACACATTGACTTTATAGACTACAAAGTTGACTTGAGCGGCAATTTTATCGGGGAGGGTGGATGCAACGAACTTGCCAAGCTGCTATCGGAAGGAGGTCCCGTAAAACTACATGTTCCAAAAAACAAGATCACGGATCAGGGTTTAAATGCCCTAGCACAGGCCATTACATCGGACAGGTGCAAACTAAAGGAGTTAAACATCAGAATGAACGACTTACTGAGTCCTGAAGGGTTTTCCCATCTCTGGGAAGCATTTAAGAACAGAAACTGTAAAGTCATTCGCTTGCGTCTTGGAGGAGACCAGGTAACGGACAAAGTTATATCGCAGTTGTGTGATACACTGGAAAACGTGAGTTGCAAACTGACTATACTGAGTATTTTAAGCGAGGAAGTAGCAAATGAAACTGTTTTACTACGTCTGTTTAAAACGCTTAAACACCCAAATTGTCAATTGACTGATTTAAGTATCAATTGTAACAGAGTGACCAATGAAGGTGTTTATCACATCTGTGATGCACTAGAGAATCAGCATTGTAAACTCACTGATTTACATATTATCAGCAACCGCTTGACTGCCGTAGTGGTGCCTCTACTTTGTAAGGCTATTCGTCACAACAACTGCAAACTCAGTAGTCTGAAGGTTACATCGTGGAATATTACGTGGGACAAGGGAGGCAAAGACCTGCAGGACGCCTTAGAAGCAAAATGCCGTGCTCAAACTCAAATATCCCCCAAAAAGTGATCACAAGAGACTGGGGACGAGGCTGGTAATTTCTCAAGTTCCATACAATGGAACCTCGATATAACGAACCTCTATATAATGAAGTCCTCGATATAACGAACGATTTTCTTCAACCCGGCCCAAATTACAGTAAAATGTATGGAACAGAGCCTCGATTTAACGAAATCCTCGTTATAACGAACACAATCCACAAGCGCCAACATAACATTTACCTCGATATAATAAATAAATATCAGCATATGATAAAAGATGAAATAAATCCCAAACAGACCAACAAGGATAATATGTGAACAGTAGCTTAAAGCAGCTTTGTTTGCCTGTTCTTAAGTTTTCAGTGCCGTAGCTATGTATAGCGGGGTATTGAAATGTTACAGTGAAACCTCTATCAGGCGGACACCTTAGGGACCTTCCCAAGTGTCCGCTTAATAGAGGTTGTAAAAATTGCGCAATGTTTGTTAACGATCAACATTCAACGGTCACTATGTACGGTGATAAAGTTGCATGTTGTTAAAGAAGCCATCTAGAGTTCAAGTTCATTACCTTTCATTACCAACTTTAATTTGTCTGTAAATGCAAAACATTAACTGACTTCAGTACCTATTTCAAGGACGTAATCCAATACTACTATTGTCAATTCAGTCCGGTGTCCGCTTAATAGAGGTTTTTAACAATGGAAATTAGCCAAATACAACTCATTTTAGTGTCCGCTGAATAGGGGCTCGTTATAAAGGGAAATATCAGACGTTCGTTTCGGGACCCAGCTTAATGTCTGCTTAGTAGAGGGTGTCCGCAGAATAGAGGTCTCACTGTATTTCAGTAATTTTTCAAACCCGGAAATGCTGATTTTGAAGCTCCTGATTTAGAACGGGGTACCCATTTCAGAGGCGTTTTCTAGAACGGGGTATAATATTTCGAACGCACGAAAGCCCCAGTTTTGTAAGCAGCCATTTGAAATTATTCAAGGACGGATTGCTTTTAAAAACACGTTAACAAGCAAACTGTTGTACTCTTGTTGCACTCTGTGTTTTAGGGTACAGGGCGGGCGTATTTTAGCGTGAGCCGCGAAAGCTGACTCCGCCATCTTGGATAAATAGGCAGTCTGGAACGAGTCCATAATGTACCCGAGGGAGATGGAGACGGGCTCAAAAAGGAGAACTTGATATTCATGATTTTTTTTTTAATTAAAGTTTTTAACACAATTTAATAAGATGGGAAATAAAAAAATTGTGGATCACGGTTTTATCTTCTGCTTAAAATTGTTGCTGATTATGAAGAAGCATTTATTTGATGTATAAGTCGAACAAATAAAGAAATATCTTTTTAAAGAAACGGGGCTATTTCAATTTACAAACTTTCTAGAACAGAGTATAAAAATTGGCCCATTTCTAGAACGGAGTATCAGTTTTAGGGAGAATTCTAGAACGGGGTATAAAAAATTGACCGATTTTTAGAATGGGGTATCAATTTTAGGGGAAATTTTTTTTAGAACGGGATGCCAATTTGGAGTCCCGGTCGGCACATACCCACCCAAAAATACCCAAGTGCCCCCCCCCCCCCCTCGGGAGCCGAAGAAAAGTCACTTTGTTTGTACATGAAGCCAAGCACTGACATGTCATCTTTTGAATCAGTGATTAATAGAAACAGTTAATGCATCTTGCTCTTGCCACACAAGTTACTGACTTAAGCGAGTACGTGTATTCCTGGTTTACTTCGTTTGAATGGATCAACTCATACTTAACATGAAATCATAAACACAAAAACATATTTTGCAGGGCTAAAAGTGAAAAATAAATTTCTTTTTGTGCCAATATTATCAAATGTGCGTACGGACGTGGCGCTAGTCCCCTTCAAAATATTTGTCAAACTAATTTATGTTTCAACTTAATAAAAAAACCCTCCTCTCAACTAGCCTCCCACGCAGGCGTTTTTAGGGGAGCTCGTATTTCTTCCCTCCCCACAAACGTTTCTGGGGAGGGAAGAAATGGGAGGCTACCTCTCAACCAGCTCAATTTTGCAAACCATAATCTAGTTGTAACAAGAACGCGCTTACAGCGCCATTCAGTCTCCCTTGGAGATTAGATCGAGAAATGAGGAGGCGATTAATTCTACACGAAACAGGATTTACTCGGTAAAGGTTTTTTACGTCCTACTTTATCGACGTCGATACTTTTCACTTGCTTCTGAATTCATTTAGTACACGTGTTAGCGACGACTTGAAATACGTCTTCGGTCGCAGGCTATGCGCGTGTATAAATACACGAAAATTCAAGGGCCTCGATTCCAGAGAAATTACATCATTGCAAGAGATCAAAAAAGTATTTACATGGCACGTCATTTCAATCATCCCCGACAATAAATCGCATGCTCATCATAAGAGCCATTTTCATACAGTGAAAGTTTACAACACCTGACCATCGCAGTTTTCATTTTGCTAATTAAAATTCTTATTTTTTTCGACCGCTCAGTAGTGTTCACTTGCTTCAAAGAAATCAACGCTTTCAAGCGATAGAATTCGTGGACCGACATGTTTCGGAAAAGCTCTAAATTTAATCTTTCCAAAGCTTTCTTCGCAAAACATGCCTTGCTTCGATCTCTCAGCTTAGTCCCAGTTTCCACGGTCTCCGCAAGGAACGCATGGCACAATGACCCCCCCCATTTGTTTATAAAATACGAGGAAAAAGCCCGGGAGGGTACTTCCAGAAAAATTGGGTGGGGGTGTGCGACACGCTTCCTGAAAACGTTACCCTATTTCAGACCAAAATCTGTCAGGATTTTCCCAACCCTATTTCAGACCTGATCATAAATTTGATACCCTATTTCAGACCTGAAGCCCTGGAGCCCGGCGCGGGACCGGAGCGAGTGACAAGCTGTTACAGCACGTACACGGTTGGCGTAAACATTAAAAGGGAAATGGTCTTATCACCAAATGATGAAGAAGTAGCTTCTTCTAAAAAACATACCCAATTAAAAAATAGAGTGCACAAACCATACCCTATTTCAGACCAAAATGGTCAAAATTGATACCCTATTTCAGACCAAAACGGCTAAAGAAACATACCCTTTGGCGCCGCACATACTTATATAGTCTATATAAGGGACTACCCGCCAACGCCCCCCCCCCGGCGGGGCGAAAAACGCTTTATCGATCATTAGTCTCGCTGCTTACGCAAGCGAGACGAATGAATCCATTTAAATTTGCTGAAAAAGCAACAGAAAAAAAAAACTCGTACAATTATTCGTTTTCACCGACCTATAGTTTATGAAGATATCTTATCGCTACCCGCATTAATTAATAAGGGCAGCTTTGGTTACTCCGTATTTAGTATTTTTGTGCCTTAAACCCCGTATTAATTAAGCGATTTCCCCCAAAGATAGTGACTGCTAATTTTAGCAGTGCAAGTTTCTAAATATTACTCATGCTAAGTCAGCGTGGATGGTAATATAATACGGCTCCTCTAGATCTGATCTATTTTTACTTTACGGCCATTTATCATTAAGTTGTTTTTCCCGTTGTTCTTTCGCACAAAACCAACTTAATCCGAAACATTTTATTGCCTGATAACTCTCCTTTAATTATTCCTGTCGCTATCATGAGCAAAAGTGCTGTAATATCAACTGTAGTGTAACCATTGTAATTATTAGTAGTACGAGCATCGTATGGATGGTATTGTCAGTATAGCCAATATTGTAAATAGTGCAAGTATAGTGAATATTGTTAGTAGTATTTAGTTTCAGCAGTGTTTAGTACTGTAAACATTTAATATATGTCTGTAAGGCAAAATAAATAAAAAAAAAAAAAAAAAATCAACTGCGGATATTCTGTTCTCCAGCACAAGTAATCTAATTTCACGTCAGGACAAACAGTTGTCGATAACCCTTTAACCAAATATGCAAATACGCATAATCGATTTACCAAGATTCATGAATATTTTTCCATCGTTGTTCTCATGTCAAGCGAAACAGCTGAAGCGAAGCGACTTGCCATTTAATCATTGTAACTGTGTCGTTCGTTTTTAAGAAAATGGAAGGAGTAAAGCAGCTTTTGACTCCAACCCGCTTTAGCGTATTTGGCTACACTATAATTATACTTTTTGCTTCGACTGGAATCGCTTTCATTGGAATAACAAGCAAGTTAAGAATCAGCGAAAGAAGGAAATTTCTATGCGAAAAAAACGACGGTTTGTCTGACAAGAATTTTTATCAGGCGCAGTGTTTTGAAAAGTACGAACGACAATACAATTCTCCTCTACCTCTGTACGGATCTGTGCTTTTGAGTTTCTCGGTTGTTCTTATTGTTTGCTTCATTTACTCTTGGTGCTGTGTTAAGTCTTGGATCGACAAACTAGAAGCGGTGTTAACACCAGACGCGGAAAATCCACGTCCAAGACCAAGAGTCAAATCTCGTCGAATCTTCAGTTTTTACTTCGTTCATCTTGCAGCACGTCTGGTACTAGGGATTGCGCTAACAGCAGTTCAAAAATTTATAATGCATCCATCTGGATTTCCTGTAGGATTCACTTGTGTTTTAAAAGCAACTCAACCAAGGAATGTGACGGGAAATAAGGAGACGCAGGCTCTATGTCACAATCCAGTCGCCTCTGAAAAGAACATCTGCTTAGCAGCAGTATGGATACTGCAATCAGTTTTTGCGTTTCTCGTACTTGGAGAAATGCTTTACCTCGCATTGAGAGCTTTAAAACGTCCTGCCTTCACCTTTGATTCAGAATTCTGTGTAAGGTACTTCTTCCACAAAAGCGCAACTACCGTGACATCGGGTGGGTTAAGAGAGCGCATGAAAAAACGAATTTTACAACAAACAGAGCTTCTAGAACCACTAATCCACTGTAACGATGAAAACGACGGCGAAGGAAGGATTTACTTAGACGACATTTTTCTCGATGTAGTCATCTACACTGGAAGGGCAAAGGAAGAGTTTTTGAAGCAGTGCGAAAGACACCTAATATATGACTTCTATTTGAAGCCTGAAAGTCAGCGAGGATCAGTTGTGGTAAACACGCGCGCGGAGTTATTTCTTCCCAACGTAGACGCTCAAAACCCGCGAAAAATCCTCGTCGTTGGTCGACCAGGAATCGGAAAATCCTTGCTGTGCGAGAGGCTATTACGTGACTGGAGTAAAGGAGAACTCTTCTACGACAAGAAGAAGCAGTTTAAGTATGCTTTCTTGTTTCCATTTCGATCGTTTTTCGCAAAGTCAGAAGAGAAGATCTGCCTTCGGAAATTACTCAGTCGAGCTAGCAATCTCGATGGAGATCTGGATGATCACGTTTATCAAGAAATGTTAGATCACCCCGAGAAGATTCTACTTGTATTTGACGGCTTGGATGAGTTCAAAGACCACAAAAGCTGCACCGTGAACGACGCATCCCGATACGGGAACAGCTCCTTAGAGGAAATGCCTGCTTCTGCCTTGTACCTCAAATTGTTGCAGGAACGGCTTTTACCTGGAGCTACGGTGCTCACCACTAGCAGACCAACCGTTCTTGAAAGTCTAGGAATCTCACTATTTGAGCGGACTGTCGAGATTGTGGGCTTTACAGAAGAAAGGGTTCGCTCTTATGTTCAGAACTACTGCAAGCACGACCAAAACAACATGACAGCGACAAGAATGTGGGAACACATCCAACAGAATTTGACCCTTTTGTCTCTATGTTACATTCCCGTAAATTGCCGCATAGTTTGCTTCCTCCTGAAGGAGCTAATCAAGCTAAGCTATCAAAACAGCATCGCTTTACCCACAAGACTCACAGAAATTTACCAAGGAGCATTAAGACTCCTTATTTTCAAGCATCACCCAGAGTATCGGGAAAAACCATTTCTGGGAAATGAAAGTTTTTCAGAGTCAGTGGAAAAACACTTGAGCGATCTCGGAATGCTGGCAATGAAAGGAATAACAGAAGGGCGAATGATATTTGGATCAGATGAAGTAGGCGAGATGAAAAATTGCGGTTTGCTTACGCAAATGCCAGACTGCAGACTGTCTCTTGTCGAGTTCAAACAATGCTTTTGCTTCACTCATCTAACTCTACAGGAGTTTCTTGCCGCACGAGAAATAGCGAAAATGGATCCGCATAAACTCTCTGAGTTCATTGCAACTAATGCTGAAGATCCAAAATGGCACTTGGTTATTCAGTTTGTCGCAGGGCTACTGCATGGTCAACAAAATGAAGCAATTAACAGCATCGTAAGCCGACTTCAGGAAACATTGCTTTCTACGTCTTTCAACAGAAAGAAGGCGTTGCTGATGATGAAGTGTTTATACGAGTACAACGAAGAAGCTACAGTGAAGAGAGCGGCGTTTGAACTACAAAGAAAGAACAATTTTGAAAAGGCGATTCGCCTATTTGACAGTCAAATCACACCTACCGATTGCGTGGCAATCGTGTATTTTTTAAAACACATTGACTCTATAGACTACACACTTTACTTGTGCAGCAATTTTATAGGGGAGGGTGGATGTAAAGAGCTTGCTAAGTTGCTATCGGAAGGAGGTCCGGTAACACTACATGTTCCAGAAAACAAGATCACGGATCAGGGTTTAAATGCCCTAGCACAGGCCATTACATCGGACAGGTGCAAACTAAAAGAGTTAAACATCATACTAAACGACTTACTGAGTCCTGAAGGGCTTTCCCATCTATGGGAATCATTTAAGAACAGAAACTGTAAAGTCATTCGCTTGCGTCTTGGAGGGGACCAGGTAACGGAAAAAGTTATATCGCAGTTGTGCGATACAATGGAGAACGTGAACTGCAAACTGACTAAACTGAGTATTTTAAGCGAGGAAGTAGCTACTGACACCGTTTTACTACGTCTGTGTAAAACGCTCAAACACCCAAATTGTCAATTGACTATTGTTATTATCTTCTGTGACAAAATGACCAATGAAGGTGTTCGTCACATCTGTGATGCACTAGAGAATCAGCACTGTAAACTCACTGATTTACAGCTTGTCAGTAACCGTTTGACTGCAGTAGTGGTGCCTCTACTTTGTAAGGCTATTCGTCACAACAACTGCAAACTCAGTAGTCTGAAAGTTACATCTTGGAATATTAAGCCGGACAGGGGAGGCAAAGATCTGCAGGACGCCATAGAAGAAAAATGCCGAACTCGGAGCAGAAATCAGTTGACGAGTGCCGGAACATAATTTCCCTCCTGTTTGGCCATGGAAAAGACCTCGACAGGTCTTAGGAAAGAAACGGGTCTACTTTTAAGACTTAAATTTACTATCAAGGCTGAAACAAAAGAATATTTCTAAAAGTGACAATTGTACAGTGCAGAAATGATCTTAACATCGTTTGGTGTTACACACTCTTCTGGGGCAATAAGCGACTTTGCATGAATTATTTCGCTCTTCTCGCCAATGTTGAGAGCGAAATCATATTACTATGGCAAAATACCATCTGTATGTCATCGCCAGTGCTAAAAATGAATTTTATTTTACTCATTAGAAAAATGCATCGCATCTAAATCAGGCAAACAATATAAAAATATCACGAAATGGGAATCCTTACAAATATCAACTTTTCGTTTTGCCATTTTTACTTTTCATTTATCAAAGTAATGTAACGCAATGGATAGTACAGCGGTGAGAACAATTTCATCTAACTTGTTCTAAAACTAAGATGGCCCTACTTCAGTGTTAAAAGTCGTAGTCGTAATCACTTTCGTAATTAAAAATGAATCGGATTTTAATTGTTAGAGTTGAATGTTGTAATTTTAAGCGTAGAAGTTACGGCGCATTAAATTGCACTTCGTCACGCTTATCAGGCGACCATGTATGCAGCAATCTGAACCTGGGGAAGGTGATTCCTTCCCAGGGCAAGGCGAATAAATCAAAAATTCAATACTTTAACTTTTTCTCGAGTAGTGGTTACCCGACTCAGAAAACAATTCCCTAGCTGGCAGATAACTGGTCTCCCTCGAAGCCGTTTTTGTCTCGTCACGCAACACTCCTCCCCAAGTGTTGCGTGACGAGACAAAAAGGGCTGCGAGGGAGACTAGCAGATTACTCGGAGTCGACGACCAAGAAATTTGAAGAAAATGCTATGGAAACTACAGTGTTCTTACCAGGATTTTCTACACTGGGGTCCACAGGACCCAAAGAGAGGCTAAAAGCGGGTCATGAGGGAGAAAAGCGGGTCACAATTTTTAGATACAGTTAACTCAACTGATTGTGTGTTTTCTAAAGATGCCATAACCAATTAAATTTTGGCTTATATTATAAGGAAATGTGCGTATGCGTACGTTTGTTTACGTACGTTCTGTAAAAGTTTTTTTCTTCTTTGCACCTTTGTGACCCCTTGGCCTAATTAGAGTGCGCCAGTTCCCGAAAAAGTGCGGCAATGTCACAATAAGAAGAACGCGGAAACCAGTCTTACCGTGATTACAGCCCTGGCATTGTTGTCAGCAAAGTCGAGTCCCTCGCTTACTTTCCCTCTACATACCGCCAAGAACAGTCCTCCATCAACGTTTGATTCGTCGTCTGAATCTTAATCAAAGGATGGAGAAAATGCTATTGTTATATGTTACTTGACCTAAATGTAGTAAAATAGAAAAAAGAAAAAAAAAACAATTTGGCTGATCATAAGAGACGTAAAGGATCTAAAAGACAAACAAATACAAGTTATGTGGCCAGTGAAAGCACAGATAACCAGTTCATCTCACGTCCGCATAAGCTCGACTAAATCTGAGTTCCAAGAATCAGAAAGTTTCCATTTTCTCGTTGCTTACGATATAGTGAAAACCACATTGTTGGAGTCGTGAACAGAAGTGGAGGATTACACTGTACACTAAACAGATCTGTCTCAGCTTTAAACTGCCAGTTTAGCCCTGTAGGCCAAAGTCTGATTCAGCCTCTCCTAGAGCCATTTAAGCATAATTTAAGCCAAAATATCAGCCCTCGGCAACTGGACTGTATTAAGGGGGTCAATGTATTTATTGACCAGTAACGCCTACCCTTCGAAGCCGAAGATTGATGGCGTGGGGTCAGCTAACTATTACGAAAAAAGAAAAATGCAAAGTACATTTCTAGTTTACACGACTGTGATTGAATGAAGAATCCACTGAGTGATCGTTCTAGGGTAGAATGAGGGACGATGAGAGGAGGTACTGGTAGACCCACAAAACTGTACCGTATTTTACTCACCGAAAAGACCCAGGTCTAAAACAGATCTGTTTTATTTGCAGTGTAAACCAATCACAAAGCGCGGGTCCCGGCTCCATCTTAAGTGATAACCGGTCTTTGTGGGGATTTTTTTAACCGAGCAAGTCAGGAGCTCAGAAAACAAACCCTCATACCTAGCTCAGCGCTTTCTTCATCCTCGCTCGTTCTAACAGCATGGTAAAACTGGTGCATAATGTCGTCAAACTCTGCATTTTCAAATAAAATATTTGGATAAATCAACTGGCTTTATTTACAAGCGTAGCACATAACAGTTTCTGGACTGATAAATCTGTTCCTCTCAAATCCAAGATTGAAGTGGAATTGGAAATGTTGGGTTTTTTTTGGAGGGAAGATACCAGAGTATTGTTTGTAAGCAGGTCTACTTCAGCTTTCACGTTGCCTCTCATATAACCTGCTTTATCGATTAAAATTATGACGAAGGATGACGATGAACTTGCTGACCTGATTTATCTCCACCGCGTGGCTCACTGACAATTATTTTTCTGTCCATGAGTTTGGACCATAGACCTGTTGACTGAATACACAACTAATTAATTAAGTCTCGTTTTTATGCGGTTCTCTACATTTATATGGAAAAACAGCCAGAGTGCCATATAATTACAATTTCGTACCAATGCAAGCTTTTATATAGCCTCCCCGCAGAAGTCCGTTGGGGTTCGTTTGTCACGCAAATGAAATGAATGCGTGACAAACGAACCCCAACGGACGTCTACGGGGAGGCTAGCTTTTATACTGTGCAATCTTAATCCATCCTCAGATGATTACACGCAGGGCTATCATGAGGCTTTTCATGTGGTGATTTACATTTTTTACGGTAATAAATCAGGCGTTAACCCTTTCACTGCCAGAGAGCTTGATGGAGTTTTGTAAGGCGATTCTAACTTTTGAGTCTGCCGACGAAATCCTATGATGTGACCATTCAAATGAAAGCTCTCCGGCTGTACTTTAACATGATGCTATTTGTTTGTCAAAATTTTAGAAAACGAAATTTGGCAATTTGGTTGAAATTTGTCTTTGGCCACATTTGGCAGTGAAAGGGTTAATAATTAAAAAAGAGTTGTAATAGTGTTATTATCATTTAAACTTGTGTGAAAAGATGCCTATCCTCACCCCTTGAACGCCCAAACGCACATAGGACGGCTCTAGCAAAGGACGCCCATCAATGGCTTCGCCATATTATAAAGAAAGGGTCACGTGACACTCAAGGCATGACAAGAAATCAAATGTCTTCTTCTACAATGGATACAATATCTACAAGTTTTATTTACCAAACCCCCTTAAAATAGGTGTTTTAGAAGGATTTCCACTGACAGCCTCGTTTTCACGTAGGGCATTTTACGGCCTGCGCAGTACTAGCGTCTGGTGGCTTGGCTCCATATCCAAAAATGTTAATCTTTGGTCGATACATGGGCTGGGTGTGAAACTGAAATGGTATTTAAAGGCATATTTTTGTTCCGAGCCCAGATCTGATGTCCCTGGTAAAAGCTGGACTGAAGAGGTCACGAACATTATCAGTGTATTTCTCTGTCCTAGACACTCTCAAAACTGTTTTAAGCTTCATTTTAGCATGCATAGCGTATCCCTATAGAGAAAGCGAAAAAAATATATTTATCGTATAAACACCAGCGCAATACCAGGTGAGCTTTCCCGCGAAAACATGATATCTTCACACGTGAAAAATAACGTTATTTTCACATGTGAAAGCGAAAAATATTTAGGTGAAACGGTTTGGCATTTCATTGGTGTTTATATATACGAAATTTCTCTTCGAGTGTTGAATATTTCATGAGTGAGCGCAGAGAACGAGTGAAATATTTTTTTCAAGACGAGAAGACAAATTTCATATCTCTGCGCGGCCATAACAATTTATCAGATTCTCGTTATTTTGGCAGCTCACGGTATCTTATTCCAAAAGTTCGGAAAAACTCTACCCTTGGTCTAGCAACAAAAGGTTAACTAAGGAAAGCACGAGATATAGGATTACCTGCCAACGTTTGCTGAGCTTGTCTAACATGTTGTACGATGGAAAGAAACACAACACTCCATAAGGGACGGTCTAAACAATAACAAGACAACAATGTCAAAGCTGGATTGCCAGGAATAACTAGTTTTTTCTATCTAAGTCGTAAGGTGATGTGCGTAGGAAAACCACGCGCCCAGTCGTATTTGAGAAAGTAGCCTGCGTAGCAGGCGCTCGCTTGGAAGTAGGGGTACGAGAAAAAACGGGCGCGCGAAAAGGAGACACGCGAGGGGAGAGGGAGTGATTGTCGGGGGCCTTCCGTGCAGGCGCTCCCTCACCCCTCGCGTTTTTCTCTCGCGCGTGCCCGTTCTCTCTTTCGCCCACTACTTCCAAGCGCCTGCTACGCAGGCTACTGAGAAAGACGACATTTTCTTGACGTTACAATCGTCTGACAAAACCAGGCATAGATAAGCACTCTACTAAGCTACTGAGCTATAGGGGCCACAGTTAATCAGAGCAATCAAGTCAGATCGGTCTCTTCCTAAATGGTATGTATGCCAGCTTCAGAATGACCGGTCCGGGTGATGGCAAGTTTTGACTCTTGGTAAACACCCAGAGTTGAATCTTATGAATATCTAG